>JAZHYW010009070.1:0-107650 GCA_037355805.1 Ixodes ricinus
TGCTGCCCATACATCAAAAGTGGCCCCGAAGTGGCAACAAATGACGTCGCAGAAGCCGAAGTGTTATGCTGTTGCATGCCGAGATCCTGGCGGTTGGTCGTAGAAATGCTACCGAGAAACCGCGAGTAGAACAACCGAACGCGAGTGTCAGCTCGTCGTCACAGTGTCCCAACTTCTGGCTGCCGGGAGCTTCCGTATACTGTCGAACTGGAGAGCTACCTGCCGCAGAACAGGCGTCTGCCACATACACCACAGCTGTTGGGACGCCGCCAGGATTGCGACTGGCGACAGCATGACACTCCTACGGCGTCATCAGGCGGAAATCGGGGGACCTCTTTTCTGGGCTAGGGAAACACATCAGGTGGAAACGCGTTCCAGGCACCATAGTTTAGTAAGCCGATCTGCAAGCTTTTTTTTTAAAGTTTATTTGACATGAATTGTCGGGGAGGGAGGAGCAAAACTGTTGCCGAAGCTACCTAACGAGGCTCCAGCCCCTTAACAGCGTAACAGCAGTCGCAGCAGCAGTGTAGAGGTCATACATATAAAATTCAAGCTAAAAATATTTTCACAGCGACTCTTTTGGCACAAATTAAACAGAAACAAAACACAAATTAAACACAAACTAAGCACAAACCCAACACAAACTGGGATGATTTGCCTTAAATCAATTCATAAATGAATGTAAAAATTATTAATCATCTGAGTCTGGAGAGCATGAAGCTGTGGCCCAATATTTAACCCGAGAGCGTAAAAATCTACTCCTTTATTTCCTTTTAAAGCTCCGCAAGGAACAGCAATTTATAAAATCTAATACTTCTGAAAATTTGTTTAAAAATTCCGAAATCAAAAAGCTCAATTTCTGTGACCTGTAATTTGTGGGAATTTTCTCCTGAATGAATAACTCATTCCGCAAATTATAAGACGTAAATTTGTTTTATATACCGGGTGTTAATTTTTAATTTGAACAGATTTATTTAAAAAAATCCGTAAAAGATGCACTGACTCGGTTTGTGCAGGTGAGTTATATGGCCAGGGGTACATTATGTGGGTGGCTAATCGTTGCGATAAGTCGGCTAATTAATTAAAATTCGTTAATTAACCTTTTAATTAGGGAAATAAACATATGGTTCCAATTGGAAACTTAGAGAGCGTCATCGAAAACCACTAAATCAACTCTTTTTAGAACGACTTGAAGCTCGTGGAAACTCGGGGGCGCGCCAAAGTTACCACTTGTGAAGCAGGCGCAAAGCCAGCAGTGGCGGAATGCGGATGATTATATCATTATCGCGTTCCGCAACTGTAGCTTTGCGTCCAATTCGTCCAATTCGATCATCAAATGTTTCTCACCAGACTTCCACACTACCATTGGCCATCGAGGATTGGAATTCACTACCTCATAACATCGTTTCTATTAATGATACTACTAAATTTGTTGAAGCCGTTACCCTCTCTTTATCTAACCAACCTAGCAAGCTTACAGTGTTATAATTGTGTTTACTGTTCTATTTGTTTTTGTTCTATTGCCACCCCTTGTATAATGCCCCACGGGCCCTCAAGGAAAATAAATGATGATGATGATGACAGACTGTACCCCTGGCCGTATAACTCACCTGCACAAACCGTATCAGTGCATCTTTTACGGATTTTTTAAAATAAATCTCTTCGAATTAAAAATGAACACCCGGTATATATCCAGAGACAAAGACTTGCTGCTTTTATCTCCTTATAAATTAATAAGGCTAATTTTAAGTTACATTGTAGTTGAATTGTAAAAACCTTCTGTTTGGAGAAAGAAAGAGCGGTGTGAGCGCAAAAATCTAAATTGTCTATGCATCGAATCGCTTTCTTTTGTAAGACAAGTAACCTGTTAATATTCACTGTTGCTGTTGTACCCCAGATAAGTAGACAGTAGTTTAGGTGAGAGTATAACAATGCGTAATATATTTGACGTTTTAACCAACATGGAAGAGGCAATCTAAGCCTGCGTAATATGCCAATAGATTGGCAAAGTTTTGAGCAGAGGTGTTCAACATGGCGCGACCGAGGTAAACTTTCATCAAACCAGACAGCAAGAAATATATGGGAGCTTACATTTTCGATAATAGTTCCTTCAAATGGGATTTTCATGTCATAACTAACGGGTATATTTTTTGGTGTAAAAAGAATATATTTTGTTTTACAAGTGTTAAGTTGAAGTTTAGTTATACCGCAACCATAGTTTTGAGTTGTTTAGCCATTCATTTGACAATATTTCTAGTTCCATCAAGTTCAAATGACAAAAAGAAATACATTTGTGTCGTCTGCGTACATGATAATGTCGCGCGTTTGTGGCAGATTAACAATGTCATTTATGTAGAGAAGAAATAACAGGGGACCTAGGACAGATCCCTGAGGTACCCCATACTCAATAGTGTTTTAAGCCTGCACTGCATGCCGTTTATTACCGTATACTTTGACCGTTCAACTAGAGAACTTCGAATTAGCTCCAACGTCGTACCTCTTATACCGTATTTTAGGCACTTTTTTAAAAGAATACCATGCTGAATCGAGTCAAAAGCTTTTCTAAAATCTAAGAAAATTCCGAGTGTAAAGATTTTATTTTCTATATTGCTGATTATCTTTTACTTTCAATACCGCAATTTCGGTTGATTTCTCCTTTTGAAACCCATATTGCTGGTTTACAATCAGAGTATTTTGCTGTAAGGAAGTTGGTGAGTGTTGCGTTTATTAGTCGCTCTAGTATTTTTGAAAACAATGGTAAAACCGATATTGGTCGATAATTATTTAGATTATTTGGTGATCCACCTTTATGCAACACGCAGACCCTAGCAATTTTCATTCTCTCTGGGAAAATGGCTTTGCTTAATACGGCGTTAAAAATGTGAGCAAGAGGCGCTGAAATTAAATCAGACACCACTTTAATCGGTTCAGCATTTATTTCATCCTCGCCAGCTGCGGTACTGTTAGCCAAAGCATTGATCATTATCATAGTAAACATTTCCTCCTCACATGTAGGAAACAGAAAAATTGAGGTAGGTACATTTTTGCTTACGTAAGATTCCGCTTCATCGTGATTCATCGGGAATGGTGATGCACCAGAGGCTACAAAGTGGGAATTAAACTCATTTGCTAATGACTCACCAGAGAACAAGACACCGTCAATCGTTAATTAGTCCGGAAATCTACGTACATCTTTCGAGCTAAAGCTTGATACTCTATCCCAAATCTTCTTCGGATTGCCTTGAATGCTGAAAAACTTATGCTTGCAATATTCCAGTCGTGCTTTCTTAATCTCACTATTAACTTTATTTCTCACCCTTTTATACTCTGCCAGAACACATTTGTCTCTGCTCTTAATGAACCTGTCGTATAACTTGTTACGGTCACTAATCACCAATCCGTTTATAGAGCGCTTGCGTTATCCAGGGCTTCCTTGCCTTCTTGTGCGTTCGTAATTTCAGCAACGGAAATGATAAGTGGTAACAGTCGAGCAGCTTTTGTGAAAAGATATCATATGCTTTACTCGGGTTTTGTTCATGATATACATAATCCCAGTTTATGCAGACTAAAGTAGGCAAAATGAACTAATTTCCTCGTTGTTGATAAATTTATACAACATTTCAGTTGTCGGACACTTTCTAGATGTTGAACATGGTAATAAACAAAATATGGGCAGGTGGTCACTTGGTTCACACAATAAAACATCAGAGATTACATTATTCACTTGTGAACTAATAACGCAAAAATCAATCGACGTTTCAGTTTCTTGTGTGATTCTTGTTGGTACATCGATCACATTTTTTACAGTTGTAGGATTCAATGAAATCAAGAAACTGTCGACACGCTGGGCTAGAACAGAATAGATCAATATTCATATCTCCAACGACAACCATAGGCAAGTTTAGAAACGAAATTTTATCGATGAGGTAATCCATATAAAGCAAAAAGGCATTAATTGAACCAGAAGGCGGACAATATACAAGGGCTATGACAGTGCCACAGAATTTTACGACGAGAGATACGCAATGAGTGTTCAGTACCTATAGCTCAGGCATAACGTCAAGGGCGATATTGTCCCGGAAATAAAGCGCTATCCCTCCCCCGTTTGTTCTTTCGATACCTTCCTTCATATTTATAGCCATCAAAATTAACCACGTCACTTCTAGAAGTATACCAGGTTTCGGTAAAAGCCAGCACATCAAACCCAAAAATCCAGGGAGCCAAAGTACACATCAATTTCATCGCTTTTCTTTCTCATGTTTCTTGAATTTAAGTGAAATAAGGAGAGGTTGCCCTTAATTAGGGCCTGCCAACCCTGCAAAATATCAACAAACGACGTGTTATCGTACTATCGTTTCGTTTCCGCCGAGCTTGCCATAAAGCAAAGAAAATATATAAGCCGATGTATACTTTATGTGAAATCCCTCAGCATATTTTGTCCAGGTTATATTCAGTATCAATTTTGATAACTCGGTCACCTTGTCTTTTTCGAACAAACATTTTTCCGTTTTTCTGCCAAGCAAATGGATAATCGTTTTCCTTCGCTCGAGTTCTGACCAACCAGAGAAGCCTCTTGTTTTGTGCAGTCAAGTTTTCGAAACAAACGTACCTCTGATCCTGCCTCTTTTAGCTTTAGTTTTTTTTTCTATCCATTGGTTCCTTTTCACTCGACAAGCAGAACGCACCATCACAGCTGGGATTTTGCCCGGTCTAGCAGGCAACCGTTTAACACTTTCTAAATCATTGTCAGCTAGCTCATTCAGTTCTAACTTTATCACAAGGTGATCTAGTTTAAGTAGTAAGTGCCCGTTCTCAGTTTGCGACAGCCGATGAACCTCCAAGTTTTGTCTCAGACTGCACTGTTCAAGATTTTTGCCTCTGCTTTTAGCTTTTTGACGTCATTTTCACTGTTTGTGGTTTCGACTAGGTCGAGGCCTTTCTTTATGGCATTTATTTCTTTGGACTGTCTGCTCAACTCTTTCAGCACGTCGTCATATTTGTCTGATATTTTCTGGATCGAGATCTCGATATTGTTTACGGTAGTTTTAACGGTCATCAAAATGTCCAAATTTTAGGTTTTCTCCACAATTCGAGCTAGTATTTCTTTAATCCTGGCTCTGAGTAGCTCCTTCAATACGTCACATTGAGGCACATCTTTGCAGTCATCTGACCTAACCCTTGCTTCAGGCTTAAGCTCGCTGCACCCAATATATATCTGCAGGGGCTTCGCAACGAACACCTTTATACCGAGGGCCTGCGGCTTTATGTACCGCTACTGAATGCACTTCAGAGGGGCATGCACAACAGATATTAAATGATGCCTAAATTGCCCGAAGGAACGTTTTTTTGTTTCATTTCATTTCTAGCTTTTTTATAGTTTAAACGGCTTATGTTCAGATTTTGTAAGAACCATGCTTGGTCACAAGCGTGAACACTGTGTTTGATGTCTCGATTTATATTATAAATCGTGTGACGCATGACGGGTGGAAATAAGTTTAATTTCTTCTGTTGGGTGTGCCAAACAGTCGATGCCATACGATTTTGCGGTGGACGCACATTTGAAGACATTCCAAATTGTTTTGAGCTATCGTGCAGAAGCAACTTCTCAGGCTTAACGAAATAACGGCGAGTGTGCAGGCAATTTAGTGGATATTGAACATTACCCGAGATTGTGGTCACAGATCGGAAACTGTAGAAGAAAAGGAACAAAGAAAGAAGAACATCTCAAATTTCCAGGAAGTTTCCCATGTTTTACCAAAGTCTCGGGTAATTTTCAAGATTCTCAAGCGTCTTGCTTTAGGGGTCTTTCCTATACAGAATAACAATAATAAAGCCCATACCCTTACAGAGGTCGCCGAGAACGCCTCTATCGACCCAACGTGTAAACACGATGTGATGTGTCTAGTGCGTACGTTTGGAAAATAGACACCGGTAAACGAACCATAACGTTCAACGTCTCCAATCCTCAAGCAGAATGCTGCTGGGCCTAGCAAATTCACTTAAGTCGTATAACAGTAATACACAAAGATATTACCAAGTCTACAAATCTCTAAAGTGCAAAAAGTTAAGTTCTAACTATGATAGTAATTATTACGTTTATAAAAAAAAAAACTCGCGGATTTTTATTGGCCGCGCACCGAAATTTCTGTGCACCGAAAACTCCGTGCAACGAAATGTTCGTGCACCAAAAACGCTCACAACGAAAAGTCCGTTTGCCGACAATTCTGTGCACCGAAACGTCTACTCACCGAAAGGTCCCTACAGTGAAAAGTCCGTACACCGAAAATCCGCACCGAAACGGCCTACACCGAAACGGCCCACACCGAAAGGTACAAGGCCCTAATTACCCAAAGCCACATTAGGGGATGAAGAAGCCCGTCCTAGGTCACTGCAGCTCAATAAAACCAGCAGGATCTTGATTCCTTGGCCGAGGAAGTATTCGCGCTCACTTGAAAACGTACTCGCGCATTTTCATACAGAACCCTCCGAACCGGCGATTTCCGAATATGTGACCATATCAAGCGTTGGTGTGACAATCTTCCACTGATAAAACTATTAAAAAACAACATGAAAAAGAAGGACAGCTGGATACATAAAGACAGGCATAGTTAGGGCTATCCAGTTGTTTGTTTTTTGACGATCGGAGACTGCGTTTTGCTCGTGCCTCGTTTACTATCCTGTATTTGGTCGCTTGCCTCCAATTCTTCAACCGGTTAAACTTTGCCCTGGAGTCTGACGATCTCTAGTTCCGTAAATTGTTCCGGCGACAAATATTTACGAAGGTTAAAAATGGTATTTGATATATTGAGTACATAATACTGAGAAATGTAATTAAGATAGAGTAGCGAATACTCTCGACGTAATGTATTTGCAAACTACCGAATTACAACCAAAAGTATTTGAATTACAGTACCTTGATGAGAGTACTTAAGATAGGTACAAGTCTGTGCATAACTAATCTTCAGTCCGCCGCTGGGGCGTGCTAATGCACTTCGTTGGTTTGCCACGTAACCCACCAGTTTACCTGACCTTTTTTTAAATAAAATACACATTAGCACTTTGGTGGCTGGCTATATTTTTGTTAGAGTGCGGCCATTGTTTGACCCTTTAAATAAATTAATATCAATTATTTCTACTTCGATTTGTTAAATTGTCTCGTAGCGTAACTGAGTAGTAGACAAAAGTCAGCCTATAAGCAATACTTGGGACTGCATCACACTATGCTTCAGTTCTCTAAATGCTTACACGTGTCAGCCGATTTATGGCATCAGCTACACACCTCTGAAGGTTCAGCATTGGTCACTGAACTGTCAGATACTGCTGGTGTGTGACCAGCAGACCCTGCTGTGCGGCCAGCAGTTCTTGTTTCACAGCCAGCTGTTCCCGCTGAGTGGGCAGCACGCCCCGCGCAGTGTCAGAGCCAGACCGATCCCTTACTGTCCAGGGTAACGCAGTCCGGTTACGCTGGTTACTGGCGATGAAGGTATTTAATATCATCACGAATAACGCGCGACGATAACGCCCGTTTCGAAGGCTGACGAGGAAACGATGTTTCTCTGGTCGGGCTTTATTTTGTCACGCCGAGTTCGGTATGAATGAAGAGCGATTCTCAACACAACTTTTTGTCATGTCCTGAATATGCTGTTTGTTGAACGATATCCTGACGACATTTTCCTGTTCGTCGATATTGTTGAAAATCCCATGACACGTTTATCCAGACCGCCTTAACTTATCCCAATACAAGATTCCAGACTGCTGCTGTCTTTATGATTAAAACCAGTAACTCAAAAAGAAGGTTGTTCATTAACGTCTGCTGGCCTGTTGTAATTATTTGGACTCCAGTATTGCAGATGATATCGCAGCGCAGACCGACATCCGTTGAGCATTCTTCCTGCACCTGGATAACTCTTCATATGGGGATTGATATCGCATTCGCACGACAAACTGGCGATAACCTTGTGCTGGAGCGGCGATGAAATCCAGAAAAATTACCGGTCGTAGAAGATAAAGGCGTTCGGCATCGGTTTGCCGCCGGATCCGGTTTGTTTTCACCGCCCATAATGGCGATCCAGCGAACAACGCCGCCTGTTCCGAAGGTCATGGCGGTTTTGCGAATTGATTCTGCAAACGACCGCAGCACGGCGACCGACTAACTGATGCCAAAGGATCCACTGCTTTATTGCGTTTTTGTTCGCTGACCGTTTGCCCGGTAATGGCGTGGTCGACCAGAATAATGGCTGTAGACCAGCGAAAAATTATCATTGACAGAGTCGGCAAAACAGTCGAACCACATCCGCCCGCAAACCACGCGGCGATTTGAACGCTTCATTGCCGAGTTTGTACTGAATTCACGTAAAATACTGAAGAAAAAACGATGGTTTGTTCATCGTTAAAATACCGATCGCTGAATAATGCGCGCAGTCTTTTTGAAGGTTTGGTTGTCGATAAATCCGGATCGCACGACGCTCATGATCCGGCTTCACCACTTTCTTCCGTTTTTCGCGCGATCGACTTGCGAACAGGTAGAATCGACGCCCATGTTCCGACGCCATACACCATAGAACAATATTTTCCACTTAGCGGGAAGAGTGACGATAAGAAGATCACTCCCGGTAATCATTTTCCCGGAACAGAATGGCTTCAACAGCCGCAGATTACCCTGTCCATGGCGTCTGTTGTTGGGGTTATCTTTAAAATCGTCGTCAAAACACTTTATCGATAGCCTGTAATTTTCTGACAGAAACTTTAATTAAATTTTATTTATTAATGTTAATAACAAATTGTGATAGAGTTGAGTTCATCCTGGATATTTAATAATAAAACTAAAAAATCCATGACAACGTCATGATAATATAAAAACAATGCAAACAACACCGAGTGAGACCGACAAGAAACATTGTTATATCAGCATACGGTATTGTCTGATTTGCAGCCTGCAACCAACAGAATTCATTTAACTTAACTTCAAGTTTCCAGTAGTGACCATCTTCTTTAATCAAATTCCGTTGTTTATCACACCAGAAGTCCGTCTGTTGGGGACTTAAAATATTTTTTTATCCCAGCACTAAAGCGCTGCCATAATATTGCGATTCTGCATCGAATATTCGGTAAGATAAGCAGAATTGAATAATGCCATCTTCACCGCGTCATAAATTTCATCATTGATGATAAATCAAGACCGTCACAGGCACGCTATCAATTAACAATATGCCATGAGCGTAACCAACACGTAGGTTACCCGGCAGTCGATATTGTCGAGAGCTGGTCAGCGATAAGGCTGTCGAAAAAATGGTCAGGTAACGCATGACTTTGATATTAATCAGCGTTTCAACGATTTTCTGCATCAAAAACTTGCTTAAAAGGTTATATTCCTGCCCGTAACATTTGTAGTATAGCAGTTCAAAACAGCCAGACGGTGCCGTCATACCATACCCATGCCATTCAGAGTCACAGGCCTGAATGCCCGGCCTGCCGTCCTTTCATATCATCGCGCACGAATACGCCAATACGGTCAACGGTTTCACGATGCCGAGCTCTTCGAGGCGTAATAATGCGATACCAGCAGGTCGACGCATCAACGACCGGTTCTTCGTCAATCTGCTGTAGATGACGTCCATCCACAGCGTTGGATGCTGTTCCTGCCACCGCAAACGGTTAACGACGACATTGGCGATGGGGATATCGAGAAACAACATGCCATCGCGCGGAACAGCCAGTAATAATACTGGCGTTTTTGAGTAAACCTTAAACGTTATTATCGGCACAATCGATAATCGAGTATCGATATTTATCGAGGATTTATCGATGGCGCAGCAGCGCGAATTTCAGCCAGAAGGCCTGCTCAGGTTGCACCAGCGATCTTCTTAAACGATAAAGTTATCAATAAATCAGTAATGACCAACGACCATAGACGGTGCCTCTTTTTCATCTTTTTCTTCAGTCTGATAATCGGCGAAGAGGCGATACTACTGGCATAAGACGATATCGTCGGTTCCCTCCAAGTTTTTACCCAATGAAATAAATCATAGCCCTGCATTGCAGGTCGAATCAGGTAGAAATGTAGTGACGACTAGCCCAGTCACCAGAGGAATTTTCAGGTCCTGCTCAATAATACGCTTTGCTCGCGCATCCCCTTCCCCATACCTTTCCTGCAGCGTTTCGCTATTCACAGACGATAGATTTTGGCGAATAAAGAGCGAACCGCTGGTTAGCCACGTCGAAGAATGTCACTGGGATCATAGTTCGTCCATTGTCTTCGATTTCCAGACCATCCAGCGATAAACGCCACAGATTGATCACACACGGTCGTCTGTTGGCGAGAAAGACCAGCAGCGTCGTCCGGGTTGATTTTACTCTGACTGAATCAGAATAACATACATAAAGCCGACGGCTGATTGGAATAAAGGTCAACAGCGCCAGCAAACGCCACCAGCAGATACCTGCGGCGTCCAGCACGGTGCCGTCGATAAGCACGGTCACGGCAGAATGTTGGTTGCCGCTGCTGCATGATAAACGCCGACAAGGAACAGGGGCCTTCATGGCGACATGTTTACGTGTTGGCGAGCATAGCCAGCCAGGTTGCTGCGCGATACGCAGCGGTAATGCAGCAGGCCACGCCGTCGCCGGACGGCGATAGAAATGTTTACGGGAGAGACATAGGCGAATACGCAGGCAAAGGCGTGTCGCAATGGCAGGCATGGGCGTCGCCGTAATGATCCGGTACGGCAATGGCGATGTACAGGTTACATTGGTGCGCACTGGCGGCGAATACGGCATTAAAAATGGATAACGGTGGTCAGATAAAATGATGCATTGCTGGAGTCCGCCGCGCAATACCGAGAACGTGGTTGCTGTGCGGGCTATGGCGGAAAATACGCATGACTGGCGGCATTGCCTGCACAGACGTGAGTGGCGACGTTGGTGATGACATATGGCAAAGAAATGCCTGCTGCTGGCGTGGGCGGCTGGCTTTCTTCCACGTGTTGCATGGGCTCAAATCGAAACGAACTTAAAATTCAACGTCCAGAGCCTGATCTGCCTGTGGTTCAGAAGAAAGAAACCGTTCAACACATAGAATGGCAGTTTTATTTTCCGATTTTCCGCTTTTCATAGCCAACTGTCTGGATATCAGCAGGCAGAATGGTGTTTGCCGCCATTGATGACGAACGATAACGTTATTTTCAACTTTGCTGTCACCTGACACACCGAACTGGCTGAATAAACCTTTCTGCGACCATTGCGTCAGGACTGTCGCCAACGGAAGAAACACGACTGATTGCTCACGGACGGTCTTCCGGCGATGTATTGGTAATAGCCATATCTGAAATAAAAACGAGCGGCAAACAACACCAGCAACAACAAAAACGTAAACAACGGATTGCCAGCAGACGATCCTGCGGCATCAGTAAGCGGCCACAGTTTATTGTTGGCGTTCCATATCCCCACCAAATTATCCAGCAGTCAGAAAGAGAGACGTTGAGTGAGGCATTTTGACTATAGAGATATTCCCCATGATGAATAAATAAGAGATGACGATGAGGAGTCGCCGTGGCCGCCTCCTGTCCATATCTCCACGGTCATCGTTAGTATGTCCTGTCCATAGCGTCGGTGCTGCTGGCTTCCATCAGTTTCATATCCGCCGCCGCCGAACGCCACCACAGACACCAGTCACCGGGGTAACCCGGTTACAGAGAGAAGAGTCTGACGACTGCTTGTCCTGACTTCGCTGTACTTTGTCGGTTCCATTCTCCGGAGAAGCATCAACGGCAAACGTCATAAGCAACTGTGGTACGGCGGGTGGTAATTTATCCACGATGACGATCCAGTTCGCCGCGCATATCGGCATCCAGCGCACAACCAGACGCAAACGCCGAGATAAACGCCGTCATTGCTGCGTGGTTGATGCCCTTAACCGCCGTTGTTGCTGTTAATTTCGTTAATAACGGCAATGAACGCCAGCAAAACGTCCGTAAATTGCGATTATTATTACTGGCGGCGATGAGCAAACCACCAGAACGCCCGGCTTCAGGGTAAAATTGTTTCATGTTTTAAACATGCTGCGAATTTAGCGTCCGCTGCGGCAGAAGAGTTAAAATATGAATGATGACGGTTGTCCGGGCGTTGATGCCACGAGCGTGAGCGGTTTCAACAGTGCTTGTATCTGCATTGAGCTCGCGTGTTTGGTAGACGCTGAGTCAGAGTCAGGCTATATCGCCTGTCTGGACCGTTTGAACGTAGCATAGTTGTTTCGCTTCCAGCATAATGTGTGGCATTAACGAGGCAGCATTGAGGGTGGTGCGTTTCATCTTTGGACGCTTCCCCTGTCTCTTCTTCAAACCTGATGACGACGAGATTATTGGCGACAATGTTGGTCTTTCGCGCTTTGTCGTTAACCAACGTTCATCGCCAACAGGTATTGATATTACTGGGATGACCTGCACCAGCACCGCCACAACGAATAATTAACGGTCAGGTGACAAGCCTGTTGGCCCAGCAGAGATACGCAATGATGTTTATTCAGGTCCTCTGTTGCGGAAGACGGTCAACGGGCGATGGACGACAAAGTATTGCTGGTTTCGTTTTTAATGATATCAACCTATAACCAATTTATTTTACCCATTGTAACCCACAAGGCCTGTATGTCTGGAGTTCAAGGCCGCCAGAGCCATTGCCGAGAGTCTGGGTGGCATGCGGTGTTAATTTCAACGTCATATCCATATCAGGAATATCACCACTGATTACCCGCTTTCGCTGTTTTAATGTAGACGCCAGCAGGTAATAGACGAACAACTTCAAATTTCCATTGCATTTCAAGGCCTGCTGCATCCACAAAGGTTTTCAAATACGGCAATGATGGTATTCGGTAAAGGTCACGCATCGCCATCACAATAATAAAGCACAATCTCCGCGCCAGCGTAAAGGTTGATGAATCAGTATCGGTAATGGCGATGGAGTCCTTTAATAACGAACACCGCGCGCATTGGACTGGCTGCGCTGCGCGGGCGATAATAGACGGAATGTTGCCTTTGTCGGCAGTTTTTATCCTGACCAGCCATAGCGCAACCAGCACAACAGCAGTACGCCAATGGGAACCGCCTGGCGATGGTAGCCAGATAACGTTAACGGCGGTTGCAGGCACTTGATTTCCGGATTTCCACGACAATAAACAGTCGGCAACGATTGCCGCGACTTTATGGAACACCAGGTCATCAATATCAGCATCTTCGATAGAGCAACCCGGTTGGCGCAGAGGTCGCCAGCATTTTGCGCCAGTCATGCCGTAAACGGGTCGATACCCGCCAGAACGAATCCTCTTGTTCATTCAGGACAAGAAATGAGAACGACATGGTATTTGATAATGACCACATATTCTGAAAATGACGATATTGATGCGCACGAAGGATGATTCAAACAGCAACGGCGACAGCCACCATAAACCAGGGATGCCAGCACGGTGAACTTTGAATGGCTGGCTGAATACGGACGCAGCAGCCGCCACGCCAGTACGTCTGGTGCAGGTTAATGATATCCAGTGTTCCAGTGACTGCTGTTCAGCCTTTAAACTCTTCCACTGCGCAGATCAAGCAGATAAGCCACCAGACCGCCAACACGCGATCTTCAGGCCAGTGACGGGATGATTGTAACGATGCCACGACGGCTGTCGCCTTCCAGCAGGCGGAAGTTCGGTTGACCTTTGCTCGAAGGTGATTACGCGGTATTCGCTGAACAGCACCGACCACCGACAGCACGCCAGCCAGCGTGGGAAATGCGATATCGAGAACGCAGCGATGGTTGATATTCTTCCAAAAAAAAAAGGGTTGTTTTAGGATTTACCAGTATTGCCTGCTGCCAGAGGTTCATATTCTCTGATTCGATTTCTTTGTCTCATAGAGAAGATCTTCGATTTGAGAAAGCAGAATGACAGCTCAACGTTGCTCACCGCAATCATTATAGTCCCCATTCTTGTTCACAGTTGTATTTTTCTTCGTTTGCTGATTCATTCCAGAAAGTATAAAACTTTCGTCGAAACCTTTTTCGTTTTGAATTGCTCATATAGCGGAAAGGATCCAGCAGCTGAATACCTTTGCCGAACGTCATCAGAGAGTTCACTAAAGCGGTCGTTGCAAAGGTAAAGAAAATATCGTTACCAACCGGGAATATGTCTGAAAACCGGTAATGAATGGTTTGTTCAGATAAATTGCCAACGAGCATTTATCGAGACCAGCAATGATTTGACCGTCGATATGTTAACGATATCGTTATCGATGGTTGCCGCCACCAACTGGTTACTGGAGGGAGCAGGCGGCACCGTTGCTCACCAGCTGCCGCGCACCATTGAGCAATATATGGCGCGTAAATGTCTGTCGAAATTTATTACTTTGTTATCGGTTTCCGGAGCGCCAGATATGCGTGGTAAGTACCCGCATCAAAGAAAAAAGAAGAAAATCATTAATATGCTCAGAACAGCGACGCGATATGGTTTAGCGGCCAAACCATCGCCACCATTTTTACCATGAAATCCAGTTCATTCCTGGCGGTGGCGATCGCCTGCGATCCGCCGTCGAATGAGCTGACAGCCTATTCTACTACGTTAACTACATCACCAACTACAACATCAACAACGGACGTCATATCCAGTGGTAAGAAAAACCCGTAACAACTCCCTGTAAAAAGAAAAAAAAAGAAGTTTGAAGGATAGTTTTTCATGAACGCGAAATAAAAGTAAGTGACTGGTATCGCTTTGTCGACACAAAATATGATCACAGCCGAGATCAAAGTGAAGGCGCGCAGTCCACTAAAACCGATTTTAAAGATGCCACCAGCCGCTCTTTACAGTTGGCGAGCGGGTTAGCTTTTAGTCGAGGAACACTGGGCGACGCGTACCCAATATCGGGGGTGACGCGTTAAAGTAACGGACTTTTTTTCGGTAACGCGCAACGTACTCGTTAAGTCTTCAAAAAAGTAACGGGTAACGTAATTACGTTACTTACTTCTAGTAACCGGTAACGTAGTTACGTTACTCGTTACATATTCTTCCCAAGACTTAAAGGGCAACTCCGCTTCATTTTTGTTCGTGAATATACAACGCAGTCCTCTTCAGTACTACCTAGGAAAACCACACGTCAAATATTACGACCTAGTTGTGTTTAAATGTCCCTTAAACGGTCCAACAAACTTCGCAACGCGCTAAGTTTCCGAAATCGGCTGGCTCCAGCGGGTGAATTGCGGGGCAACCAACAGCGCAGTCAAGGCTACGGTGTGGGCGTAGCCAACATTGAGCTAAACGTCATCACCATTTCATTTTTTTTGTTCGTTTTTACTTCTCCGGGCAAGCTTGACGGGTGACGTCTGCAACGTTTCCTCTCGGCGCTCAACAGTGTCCACGTGATCGACGTACGCGCCTGCGCAGCGCGCTGCTTGGGAGCCGTTGGGCCGTTCCGCCGTTTCCCGCTTCAAAACCGCCGTCTTCGTTTCACCGTTTGCAAGTACTTGGAGTTTTCTTCACAACTTCACACTCCCTGCGCAGACTGAAGGACCGTTCACACTCTTGCGACCGAGTACGACCGAGAGAGACCAGACCGGTTGTTAAGCCTCTTGCGATCTCTTAGGACCAGCTCCGCTGTAGCGCATCCGGTCCTAAGAGATCGCAAGAGGCTTAAAACCGGTCTGGTCTCTCTCGGTCGTACTCGGTCGCAAGAGTGTGAACGGGCTTGATGCGGCAGTTGTGTAGACATCGTCGAATGTCGTAAACACCAAAACGGGGGGGGGGGGAGAGTGCGGTGCAGACGATACTAACGCCTGGCACACGCCCGCCCCAATCCCGCCCGTCGTTGCCAAGCTAGAGGATTATGTGACATATCGTACCACTTGATAGCCATGGTGTTGGCGGCCCGAGTTTGATGTTGCTAGAAGGAGCCGAAATTTCGGTTTTGGATACTGCTCGTTCCAGGAGTAAGATTTAACAACATATGTATACATTCTATTTTTCACGAAGCAAATGATGTAGTGCCTTTTATTAGTGATTTTTGATGTGAAATCACTCATTACCCGAAATTTTCGGAATTCACCAAAGTTGTTCTTTAAAACAAATTACACACTTTTTTTTCTCGTTGTTAGGCGCCAAGCCAATCGCATTTTTGTGTTTTGCGCGTTTGTCTTTGTTTCTTTTTCTTGTATTTAGGTGAAATTGCAACAAAAAAAAGATAAGATAATTATCTTCAGGTTCTGCATAAACATGTTTCTGGAAATGAGGCGCTTATATATGCATACCTCCAACGTCAAAACAGTAAAACTTGTTAATTTTTAATAAAAAAAAGAGTAACGCATAAGTAACGTGTGTCACATTTTGTCGGTAATGGTGACGCGTACCTTTTATTATAAAGTAACGTAGATCGGTGACACGTTACTTTTATTTGTAAATAACGAGTAATGTATTTCGTTACTTTTTTTTTAGTAACGCCTACGACACTGCGGTGTACCGCAGCACCACGCTGAAGTCACGTCGGGGCCGTAGAGCAGATGATCAGTGTTACCATCCCTCTAGCAGAAAGTTACGGTTTTTGCAGTAGACGCCCGAAAAATCAAACTTTTGGGGCCGTGATATTTATAAAATACACACAGTATTAAATAAAATGTATATATATATATATATATATATATATATATATATATATATATATATATATATATATATATATATATGTATATAGGGTCCGATCGAGAAAAGTAAACCCAACTTTTCGGCCCGCATAAAAATCTACGCATCGCAGAACGCTCGAACTCCGCCCAAAGGTAGAGCTGGAGGTCACAACCAGATGCCAAAAGTTTCAACCCGATCCGATCACTTAATCAAAAAGTTATAAGTGATTTTCTGAAAGTTTCAATTGTAAAATGGCGGCCGACGGAGTTTTCAAACACATGGGGCTCTATGGCACCAGAAAGCGAAAACGGGCAAAAATGGGCTCCATTTTCCAATTGAAATTTTCAGAAAATCACTTCTAACTTTTGATTAAGTTATCGGATCGGGCTTGAAAACTTTGGCATCTGGACTGTGACCTCTAGCTCAACTTTTGGGCGGAGAATGAGCGTTCTGCAATGCGTAGTTTTTTACGCGGGCCGAAAAGTAGGGTTTACTTTTCTCGGTCGGACCCTGTATATATATATTGTAAATTAGGGACACTGCCTGAGCTGACAACAGTCGTAATCCCGAATTTTAAAATATGAACCGGAGTTTCCCTTCAATATAAAATGACAAGGGAGTTAGTAGGTTAGTAGGTTGAGAGCTAGAGTTATCCAAGCGGTTGCCTGGCTCGGGGGGACGGGGAGGGGGGAGGGGGAGTGGAGGGAGGAGGGGGAGCTTTACGTGTTTTCACAACAACCAGCCCTTCTCAAATGTCCTTTCTCGCTTCGCTTCTCAGCCAAGCTGTTATGTAAAGATAAGACTCTCGGGGCCAACTCTGTCGGCCACTCCGGACCTGGAGACGGTCGATAGCATTGTCGGCGACCCTGCCGCTGAATTCGGCCACCGAGGACAGTCAAGCCGCATTAACACTGGTAAAAATAACAGGGTTTTCGCTGTATGATATGGCGAAAGAAGGATCCGCGGTCACGCCGCGAGCTTTATTTTATCACATCTTCGGCGGGTGTACGACGTCTCGGAGGAGATCCATTGTACGACTCTTTCGAAAGGCGCGCTTCAACGAAAGATGAGCCCGTGGTCGAAGGGAAGATAAAACATTCGTCCTTGTTGTTCTCTTCTGTTCTCTTAAATTCCTGATGGGCTGAAGATTTCATGAAACGCGCGCCGCTCATTCTTTCTCGTTATAAGCGAAAACAGCTTGACAATGACTGTGATATGAGCTCCTTTCGCGGCGTGCCCTCCGTATTAATCTGAGATGTAATTAAGCGTGCGGATGCATCTTTGCGTATGTGTGTGCGGGTGGATACGCGCGCGTGTGTGTTCGTCTTTTCTGGTGCGTGCATGCGTTTCTGTGTGTTGGTGTGAGCGTATGTGTGTCCTGCGTTTGTGCCGGTTAATACTGCTGACACTTGGAAAGATGGCATGCCGTCACGTATTATTAATCTCCAGATCCGAAAACAAGTTTCCCCCAACTTAAAAAAAAAGTAAAATAAAAGACTGGGTAGCTTATAGTTTGAGCCCACGTTTCATACTTACAAAAGTCACATTTGTATATACTATTCTTTTATCTCGGGGATTGCTGGCGGGCGATATTTATTTGTACAGGTTACACAGTTAATAACGGTAATGACGCATGGCTTTGAGGCGACGCGCGTTTGTCAGACAATTCAACGCGTTCCTGGAACCTGTCGTTTGCAGAGATCCCGAAAGAAAACGGCAGATGCGTTTTCTTTTCACTTTTTTTTTCTTCTTGTAGTTTTTTCGATGGAAACATAAAAATTGTTGCTCCGGGTCGTCTGCATGTTAACAATATGCAAAATGCAAAAAAAACAACTTTGGGTTTTATATTTATATAATGAAAAACAAATGCAAGCCGTTTACAACTCCCTGTAACGCCGATTTGGAGCGCAGCTCTTGAGGAGGAGGAGGGAAGGGCACTAAGGGGAGGGTATAGCCCTCCTCCGTCCTCCTCACCTCCTCATCCTACCTGATACTCCTCCTCTCCTCTTCCTCTTCCCCTGATCCTTCAAGCTCCTCCTATCCTCTCCTCCTCCCCCTCCCTCCTCTTCTCCTCCTCATCATCCCTCCTCTTCCCGTCTCTTCCCTTCTCTTCCTCCTCCCTCTCCTCCTCCGTCTCCCCCTCGTCCTCCTCTTCCTCCTCCTCCCCCTCCTCCTCTCCGCGCAGTGCATTATAAAATATTTCCCATGATGCACCGCGCGGCGACGCCGACGCCGACGCCGCTCAAGCCGGAAACGGGCGCCTAAGAGCTGCGCTCTAAAATATTGTAGGCGCTTGATTCTGCTGGCCAGGACAGCGGAGCACACAATGTTTTGAGCGCAAATTCTGCCATTTCGCAGAACCAACTCACCTAAATTGACGCGACGATACTTGAGTTCACGTGCCGTGGTTACAGGACGTCAAAATTTCCGCTAACTTTAACGGGAAAATTGACGTCACGTAACATTGCTTTCCCCGCGAAGTGTGGCGGGGAAACGAACGTAACGTGTTCTCCGCGACGGTTTTCCCGTGGAATTCGGCTGATCAAACAAATGCTGTGTTCAAAGCAGCAGTGAAAGAGAAAAGCTGCAAAGTCGTAAATATTACACACAAAATAAAAACGTCGTCTTATCGATTCAGGCGCAAGGAACGGACGTTCAACGGCTGGGCACTTGATCGATTACCCTACCATTTAATCGATTACTGCTTTAATCGCTATACATCTTTTTAATCAGTTAACCGATCAAATTTTTACCCAAAAAAAGGGTAAATATTCAACACTTTCACCACCATGCACGTGGACGTGTTCATCTGTATCAAGGCAAACTTTGAGTGAAATTTTGAACTAACGGAAACTGTAGGGGCAGGACTTGTAACTCCAAACAAGTAGAGAAGGTTATTCGTGGCCCAGCTACTTCAACGATGTGGTAATGTCCGCGTTTAGCCCAGCAAAGACTACTGTAAACAATCAAAGGAGTTCGCTATTGCCGGAGCATGTCAACGAACCTCTTTGCCTCGTTATGCTAAAGTAATCGTTTGTGAGTGTGGGTCTCTTTTGACTACTCTCAACTACACATTGAGGTTTACTTTATTTGAAAAAAAGCAAGCTATTTAATTTAGACTTTATTTTAAGGCTATTACGCATGGGGAATGAACGAAACTGACTAATCGATTAATAAGTGATTAAGGTTTTGGCGATTAATCGGGTTAAAGTTTTTAATCGACGTCCAGCCCTGTAAAGTTTGTGCTGTAAACATGGACATCATATATTTGAACGTAGAGTCTGCGACAGTGTTAAAGCAAGCCACCGCCTTTCTTTTTTCTACTCTTTTTATTATTGAAAATCTAAACTACTGTATACTGGTGGAAAGCGTTCTGTTTGGGGTGCAACCTAAGTGATATAATTTGGTGGTTGCCAGTGACTATTGCTGGTAAAACGCAAAAAACGCGCCGAAGTTCGCGTTCGTGCTAAGTGTGTTGCGCAATGTAAAATCCTTCTTCCAAACTTAACCCAAAAATTCGTTTTTTTTTTTTGCATGTCGGAATAATAAATTTTTGAACGACGTAAGAATTTGTAGTTTTCAAAACCGCAGTTCCAAGTGACAGTAAAGTTATATATAGCAATATATATATAGCGATATATTGTGAAGGCGCAGGGCAGGAAGTTCTGAAAAGAATGAAGAGGATGCCAGTTAAGCCGGGAGTTAAGACTTTCCTTTTTAAACTTCACACTGGCACATTGTCAGTAAGAACATATTTAGAAGCAAAAGAGATGTTTGTCCCTTGGGGAACGATCTGTTACACTTGCAAAGTTCCTGAGACAATTGAGCATGTGTTCTTGCATTGTTGGGAGGGGTCTTCTTTTGGGATGTGCTTCAAAGAACTATACGCAAAGATTTTCCTTTAGATCAGCATGGTATTCGCTTCTTGGCGATAGACAATGACGAGGGAGTGCCTTTTGATTTGATAATGCTCCTGGGCCTTCACAGTAGATGGCGCTCCCGCTCGGCGAGGCTCCATAATGATGCCGATGCTCGGCCTGCGAGGGTGAACTTTCGTGAACGTGTTGTGGCGTACGTCGAAGGCGTTAAAACACAAGTAACCGCACCTGATTGGTTATCAAGAATTGAACCGCTAAAAATGTTAAAAGGGTTTTGATGTGTCAACGTCAGCCAAGGAATGGATGACGGCTTGATATATTTTCATCTGTATATATCTGTCATGTAAACATGTTTGTGTAATGTAAATATGTTTGTGTCGTGTCAAAAGCAGGTAATAAAAAATAAAAAAGTAGTGTAGCTAAGCGGTTAAGATGTCTGCCTCTTGTGCAAGCGGTCGTGGGTTCGATCCGCAATGGAACCTTACTTTTTTTTTCTTTTTTCGAACATTTTGTTTTGTTGGGGCATTTGGCGATATTTACGACATTTATGTTTTACGATTAACACTGAAAAAAAAAAAAAGAATGTCGACGACAGTGCTAAGAGCGCGAGCTAGTTGCTTTGGATCAATCACGCGGCATGAGCGCTCCTGCAGCGGGTGCAGTCATGCCAGTCAAGGCTACTCGCTCGCCGCTTGCACGGCCTTCGCAGCTATTCTATGCAAGGGTGATAATCCGTCGTATTACACGCAAGTAAAGCTCCAGAAAAATGCGCACAAAATTACTGCGGCTGGGGTCTGTCGCCTCCGGTACACGTAATCTTCATTTGCAACAGGAGTGACGGACGGCACCGGGCGAAGTTTGAAAATGGAGAACGCGTATTTTGATGTTCCTGAGAACGCGACGAGTACAGGCGGCACGTCGACAACACGCACCAGCGCGGACACCGCCGAGCCGCCGAGCACCCGGCCACACACACGCAAACCGACCGACATTTCAAAATGCAGTCAGCGGCATCCAAAGAAAACGTGTTGTTGACGTCAAAATAACTAAGACGTAAATATAAAAGCTGTTATTTTAACGTCCATGACGTCACTGGCCACGCCCCCCCCTGGACATCAAATCGGTGCCGAAAGTACGCAGCCGGTATTTGCAGACAAAAAAAGGCTGGGCTCATACTGAGTTCAGCCCTTTTTGATCCCCCGAACATGCGTAGAACATCTGCGCTTTCGCAGTATAGGACGCCTCTAAGCTACCGGGGGATACCCCGAACCCTATTTTAAAACCTCTACTGTCTGCCTGCCCACGTTTCTCGCGCTGCAGAACACAGTGATCTTGGCCCTGCTCGTTTTTTATCTCGATGAGCACCGTATACCGGCGTGCGGTTGTGTATATCACTACTGCCTGATGCACGTAAAAAAATTAAAAATACGACCTTAGACTGTAGCAGTGGTACTCCGCTGGCTAAATTTCTCATATGCAGCGGAGACCCTGCAGACTCTCATTGGGGCTGACTAACTTCCGGCTGTCTAAATACACACGTACGAGGCATATAATGCGCGTTTCGAGCCGTCAGAAGCGAGAAAATCTCTAAAGCCGCAGTCCTGCACATATACATTATTTTGAAGACACGGTAATCGCTGCAAACGCGATGACGAAAGCATGTGTGCACACATACCCAAACATCTTCGACGCATGTTTTCTTTCTACGTTTCTATGCTTGGAACATGCCTGAAGACAATGTTTGTACGACCCATGTGCCCGGGCCGTCGTACCAGTAAACATACACGTCTCAGACAGTGACAGCAGACTGCCTTTTGTAAGATGTATTAAGGAAGTGCAACCGTGGCTTTATACTCTCTTTTGTATTTTTATCCGCGTCTATCCCGCTGCAGAACCCAGGGACGATGGGTTAATAAATCTCCGCCCCTCCGCTTTTCTACCCGGAGGAGCATCGTATCGGCACCCGCGGTCGTGTATCACTATTACTGCGCGGCGACACATTGAGGGCCCCAGGCTAGCAGTCCTAGGGGAGCGGCTAAATTTCTCACCTAATTTAGAGACTGGGGCCGATCGCAGGGGCGTGATCTATATCGCTTCCCGCGCTGCCTAAAATATACGCGCAACGTAATTATTGCGTATCTCGAGCCGCAAGGACAGCAAATTGTCTCTCGCTGTAACTCCGACTATGTGGCACAGACACTCGGAGGTTCCCCTACACTCACACGGAACCGCAATGCGCTGGGAACAAGGACCACCGGTGTTCCATTAATCGGGCAGCCGAAGAGAAGGGCGATCGATCTCTTGCTCCAACGACAATTTAGTTTCGGTGCCCGAGAAAACGGACTACTCTTTATTAGTACGGGGGTCTCCACACCTTTTGGCTAAGGGGCAGGATCGAGGATCTGTCGCTTTCTTGAGGGCCTGAAAATAGGTAAGTAAATAATAACACGGTGGAACAACATCAGGCACAGTCGAAACCACATTAAATACGAAACCACATCAGGCACAGTTTACCCTAGTCCCCAGCCACGTACTTGACAAAGCCGGTATGCCAAAGTGAAAAAAAAAACAAAAAACAGCAACATGCATTACAACTTGAATTGAGCAAAAAATATAGAAAAGGCAAAACAAGAATAATAGGGAGTCGGGACTAAACGTGACCTTCTCCCAGTGATGCGGCGAGAGCCAAGACAACATTTTCCCGCCTCCCGGAAGTTCCGCGATTCAAGATGGCGGCGCCCACGTAGAAAAGGTCCATGGTTCGCCGACATCTTGAGAAGTCCAGGGTGTGGCGAATACCACGGGCATCTCGTTAACTCTCCACAGCCATTGAAAGTACGCTATTAGCCAAACAACATCGCCAAACAGCCAGTCACGAAGCGAGAGAGACGATTCGCCACGCCCAGTATTTCTTAAACTCTCAGTGACTAGCTGAACTGTGGCGGAAAATCATCAGTTAAGGAAGTAACCTAAAAAATACAAAAAATGTGGCGCCGGAAAAAAAATTTATTTTCTTTCACAGACACTTACCATTTCTAGAATCGTGGTTCGTCTGCAGAGACACATCCGTGTGTAACAAAAACCGCGGCCCTCTCCACGGAGCTTATACGGTCATTCTTGATACATAGCGTTGACTTGAGGTTGAACCTTGCATTTGCTTTGTAACTACTAAAGATGACTCTCCCATGGGAAACAAAACGTCTAATGAAACTGTGTTTTTTTTTTCTGTTGCGTCAAGTCGGTGTTCTTATTTTAATTATGATGTCTCCCGGCTTTCGAAGTATTTTTGCGCTTAGCATTGAATTGAACCAATTCATAACCAATTTTTCGATAGCCGCGGTGACACTGCAAATTCACCGAACAAGACTTTCAGCGCACTCTGTCGGAGGACCGTTCCTTCCTTGTATGACGGTCCTGCTGTCGCACTCCTCCTAAAATCCCTGTCTGCCGACAAGTCCGAAGCGTACAAATCAGTGCTAGGCAGTGTCGCGATACAAATGTACTGCGATAGTATCTTAGAAATACTTTCGAGTATCTGTATCTCTCTACCAAGATACATTTGAAAAATTGTATCTAAATCGCAGTAGTGAAATGCATTTACAATGTATCGCCTGTATTGCGATACTTTGCAGGGACTGTAGGCCATCTCGTTACGTTTGTTGCCTCTTTTTAAGAAACCCTATAACATAATCCATCTCAGTCACCAGCACTAAAAAAAAAAAAACTGCGGTTTAAATAAGGTTACTTGCAAGAATTACAGAATAGACTCCACTCACAAAGCCCCCAATCTTTCCAATTTAGCAGGGCGAACGTTGTTAAGTAGTTGAGTGGAGAGAATGAACTGTGCTGTTGTCCAATCTCCTCACACTGTGGGTGACTCAGAACCATGTAAGACGGCACATTGAGATGCGCCCTCACGGCAGAACAGGGTTCATTTCGGGCAGACGTTTTTTGTCAAGCATGGTACGCACTCTTTATCGTTCTGTAATTACGTGTTTCAACAAGATGGCACGTTTGTTAAGCAGTAATAATGATAAGGAAACAGTTCGAGGTAAAGGGTAGTGCGTAAAATTGCACGAAAAAGGAGCACAAGCATAAATTACCCTTCGAATTCGCCACGAACTACACCCTCCCCACGTAGCACCGTTCGGGGACAAATGTACTTCTATAAGTATCTGTATCTATATTCCGGAATACATTTTCGCCGTTTTTGCAGAAGTAGCTGAGGGATATACCGTTGCGTAAAAGACACATGTATCTCAGTATCTGTATTTTGTGCCTTAAAGCACACGTATCTCAGTATTTGTATTCCCAAGTACTTTCTGGAGTACCTCTGCCCAGCGCTGGTACTAATGTATGGGGCAAAGGTGCTTCGAATGCAAGCTTGAGACGCGTGTCCGGAGGTTTTTCTGTCTTCATGTCCGCTTCGAGCACTGTGTCCTTTGTGCAATGTAGGACCAGCCTGACTGCGGTTTAAAGAAAATCTGGAGCAACTACTTTTCAGCAAAGCAATTGGGAGAGTAAATTGCTGCAATCTTCGGATGAAGCTCGATTAACGATCAAAATTAGTAATGCGTAGACATTAAAAAAAAAAAACTCTTTTTAAAACCCAGTTGAGCAACATTGGCGATCGACGTTTCTTGGCTTAGAAGTGCGAAAAGAGGAATCATCCTTTTGCTTCTTTTATTTTATTTCTAGGCTAGGTGGCGCAAGCTACCGCCCGTTATAAAGGGTACAGCCAATAGCATCCATTCGTTCCTTCATCCTCGGGCACGAAGCATATGTGATTGGGTCCGAGTCCTCGCCGAACGTTGACGCAGTACTCGTTTCGGATTCGAGCTGAGCCGAGCTCACGCCGAACGCCATGACGCAGTGGTCGCGTCCAATAGATGATCGGAGTATACGCGTCCAAGCAATGGCGGACACGGAAAAATTGGCTCGGCATGCAGCTAGAAGTAGCGCGCACGTTTTGAAAAGAAGGGTCTACTGGCACTGTGAAACGTTATGCTCAGTGCCACTGCGCAGACGTCTTTTTTAGGCCTAAGCATATTATCAGCCTCGCCATTCGCCGAGCTCCGTCCACAAAGTTGGAGTGACTGGTACCCCCAAGTTTATGTATTTATTCTTTTTTTTTTGCAGGAGAGTATAGTAGCACACAGACGAAAATATTTTCGATAATACCCACCTAAAATGTCGTTAATTTTTTTTAACGTCGGATATCGTGGAATATGATCTCTTTATGCTTTATATGTCGCGCAAAGAAACACACACACAGAAAAAGACGATTTTGCTGAAAAATAAAAATTTAAGAGCAATTGCGTGGGGCTTTCAATTCGCTTAGAACCGGCCGTTTTGATAACACCCTTATAAACGACAGAAGAAAATTAAATAAAGCACTTTCTGACGCGCTCTAACAAAAGTGTTCAAAATTGCTCTTTTGTTCACAATGTTAAAGTTTATATTCCATCGACTCAGTAATTCAATTAAGCTTTTGAAAAAATGGCTATACGCAACCCGATAAAAAAAATCTACGCTCGAGTTAACGACGTCTCATTGGAATAGGAAATCCGATTAAAAAATAAATTGCCGTTGAATGCTTATCGCTTCATCCGAAAATACATAACTTATTTTTTCGCCGCTTCAAAAATTAAGTTATTCGGCAGGCATGCAAGCGTTTTCACTCCCATTTTTAGTGAATTTCAAGTATAAAACATTACCATTAGCAAAGTCCCGCTGATACTGAAGCACTTTTAGATAATAATTTGGGGTCTACATGTGCTGCTTCAAAGGCTAACCCTCCATAAAGCAGGGTTGGGCGGAAATACTCTCAAAAGTATTTGGGAATACAAATACTGGGATACATGAAAAACAGCTGAAATACTGATACTGAAACATATTTATAAAAATGCATCGCGATACGTAACAGAAATATATATGCAAAATCCAGAAGTATTTGGAAATACAAATGCAGGAATACATTTTAGTAGGGCTGAAATACTTATTTAAAACACAGAGGTTCGGGCGAGTTGTTTGCTCATGATGTACAGGGATCATGTATCGAGAAGTCAATATGATTATGTCCAATCCGGATGCCTCTTTCAGCAGTGAACTTATAACGTGACCGTGGAATGTAGTTCAAGGAACCCGTATCCTTTTGGGAACGCCGACAGAGCCTTCAACTTTTGGAATCGACTGGAATAGTCGACCACCTAAAGTGTGGAAAAACATTTGTTACATTTTGCACAACCAACAAGGGAGTCATGTGCGGTCAGAGGCACAAAACATCCCTGAAGAACTGTGTGGAGGTTAACAATTCTTTTTTTTTCATTGTAACAAAGTACATCGGCTCGTAATAGTATCGCGATGCCAAGAATACACGCGGAAATGTATTTCGATACAGAAATACAAAAGACAGTTGAAAAATTGTATCGCGATGCAGAAATATATATGCATAATGTATTTCCGAAAATACTATCGCGATACATTTGTATCGCGATACTGCCTAACCCTGTCATAAAGTTTTAATGCGACGGTGTGCAGAGGGATATCTTTTTTTCAATGAATGCCCGTGTAATTAATAACCTGAATAGGAGCACGGATGCGGAAAATAGCCATCCGACATCAGCCTTTCAGACAGAGTTTCTACCTTTGACGCGTGAGTTGATGTGAGATGTCTCTATTTAATGAATCAAACTTTATTCCATGATCATTAGACGAGGGTGATGAATAAGTTTAGTCTCCTAGGCTGTAATTTTTTTATTCCGTGATGAAATTGAAAGATGTTACATTCGAATGAAAGTTTGAAATCTCCTCTTTTACAAGAACACATCGCTCCCTACCCAGTTTTTCTTTTTTGTTCCTCCGCTTTTTGGGCGTATGAATCAGACGACGACAACGAGGACGTTGCTTGAACCGTTTGTCGTGTGATTGTTTCGCACTTATTTCCCTTCCCCTCGCTGTTTTGTGATTGAAGATCGATTGGCCGGTACCGGAGCCGGTACCACGAACCGCAGTTCCGAAGTAGCGCGGCCCCACGTCCGTCGCAACTTTGGTCCCTCGTGCGCCGCCATCGCGTCGTCCAACCCATATTGAGAATGACGCGTACATCTAGTACTTACTGTGATCTGTGGAAAAATTTTTTCGATCAATGTATTTGCAGTATTTTGGAAGCCACAAAACATGAGGTTCATATTCTTTTTTTTCTCTTTTTAATATTGCATGTGTGTGATTTACACGACTTTGAACATATTTGGTATGTATCAGCTTGAACGGCACGTGATCGTGGGAAAAAGAGTGAGCGCGCCTGAAACGGGCCAATTCTCGACCTGCGGTTTTCGGGGCGGAAAGAACACGAATTTCGAGCCGCAAATTGTGTTCTGGATAGTTGGGTTCTCATAGGTCATGTTCAAATAAAAATTGAGTCACGCATAAGTATACCCTTTCAGTGTCCCTTTAAAGGGAACACCGGAGCGTGTGGCCGGCGTAGGCGTCTTCGCATCCAGCGCTTTATATACAGGCGTAAAGTCCCTGGATACTGCTTTCTACAAGTAACGACACCGAATGCGGAGCGGAATTTCGTCTGCCTCTTTTGCAGGGGTGTGATGACGTCAGAGACGCCGAGCTCTGATTGGCTCTGATTGAAGGATAGTGGGTGGACCTCAAATCAAGGAACCTTGAGGTCTACCTACTACCTTTTAATCAGAGCCAATCAGAGCTCGGCGTCTTGCTGACGTCACCACAACCCCTGTAAACGAATCAAATGAACTTGCGCCCCGCATACAAATGACGAAGCACATTCCGCTGGAACAAAATGGCGTCTTTCAGCTCAGTTTTCTGCTGTGCGCCGCCATTGGCTTCCTAAAACCTGCACCTCCACGCAGTCGGCGCTTCAAAGAATGACGCTACTGACGCTACTTGTAGCTACTTGTTCTTATCTAGGAACTTTAGGCCGGCGCTCCTCGATTGCTCCGGCTGCCGGCGGCATCGGAAGCTGGGCGCAGGCGCAGTGAGTACGAGAGCAACACCTTTTAGAAACTAATGCCTACGGCGCTTTGTTTTGTTACGTCAGTTATGTCATCCGCTCCTAGGCCAAGCGAGAAGAGCCAACAGAGGGTTTTCACTGCCAAGCATCTGCGACGAGGCTGACGAAGCTCTCCGGAATCCGGATGGCCCAGGGAAATACTTTTTTCCCCTCTTTTTTTGTGCTGTCATCACCGATGAGATTGGTCCGAGCGTTTAAGATGGAAGTGTGCTATTGGTTTTACCGACTAAATATCATAAAAAGTAAAACAATAAGGCTTTTCAAATTCTTTGTGACGCCGAATTAAAGCGCAGCTCTTGAGGAGGAGAAGGGTAGGGTACGGAAGGGAGGGTAGGCCCCTCTTCCTTCCCCCGCTAAATTTTGAGGGAAAATTTTACCCTCGTAACGTCACAAGTGTTGGTAAATGTGACGTCATGAGGGACACGAGGGCCATAAGCATGCGACGACCGCGACTCTGACGTTACCATGCCTGATGTGACATCCCGACACCACCAGCCATGCATACCTGCGAAATTTGGCATGCAGTTGCGTATTGATGTTCATAATCGATTTAACAAATATTGATGCGCTTTTAATGAAAGAATTGTCACATCTGACTATAGTATTTCCCCCGCTCCACGTGGCCAGCGCAAGAACTTGTATCTTTCAGATGTCACCGGACAATCCCTTTAAGCACTCAAGCGAAGGACAGATGATTAATTTAGATCCCCTAAAATATTTGCACAAACATCACTGGGGCACGGTGGAAACACTCAAACCTTTTTCAATTACGGGAGCCGTGCTCTGGAGCTCCGTCAACATGGGCTTCCTTGTGTGAAACTAGATATAAAAGTGCTTCGCCTTCTATGACAGCCGTTCAACCGTTCAAGAAAAACGAAAACACAACGGCAGCTAATGAAATCCGGTTACTATATTGGGAACCCTCCGGGGAAAATTGTCCTTGACAGGACCTCCTTGTGAGGAGTCAACAAGCGCCAATATAACAACCCCCCCCCCTTAAAAATAAATAAAAAGAATTACCAAAATTTACGAAATAAGCAATGAGTAGTTTGGTTAAATTTCCATATACAAGTTGAATATGCTTGTACGGGTTCTCAAACAAAGTGTGTTTGATTCTATGACAAAGATGTTCGTGTATGCTCTTCCAGTGACCGGAGCAGGTCCACGTGCGTAGACACAACGATAGAAACATCGGAAGCAACGCGTAGGCACAGGATTGAAAAATTAACTTTTGATCTATGCCCGTTTTCGCCTCAAGAGAAAAGGAAGTTTTGCTTAATGCCCATACGCCGCGCGAAGTAGTTTTTACAAAATCTGGTTGCCAGAGGAGGAAGCGATTTCTTTGGCGTTTGAAACGTCCACGTCTTGATAAGGCAACATACCTGTAATCTAAAGGGCACCTACATATATATCAATTATCAGCATAAAGAGAGAAATTAGTTATGCTCGCGAAAAGCTGTACTTCTTTTTTAACACGGTTCTTGGGGTGAAAACGAGTACAGACATGATGTTTATAGAGTTCAAAGTAAACGGAAAGTATCAGACCCCTACTCTTAAAAAAGAACAAAAAATAAAGAAAAGTAAAAAGAGACGGGGAGGAAATAAGAACTCTGGCAAGGGTTGAGATCGAGGAGTGATGCTGAGTAGGACACTCTTAGTGTCAGCGTATGTTGCAACCGATGAAGCGCCATTTTAATTGGGCGCAAGTCTTAGTTCGGCCCAATTGTCACTTCGGCTGAACTTTCATTTCGGCTTCAATTTCAATTCGGCTGAAGTTTAAGTTTGGGTGCAAGCTTTAATCTGGCTCAAAGTTTTTGTTCGAGGCTTAGGAACCTTAGTGCAACTAAAGTGTCGACGCATATATTGAAAAACCGGAGACGACAGACGAAGAAGGGGGAAAAAGACACGTTTTGTATTTGTCCCTTTCTTCGTTCGTCGTCTCCAGATTTTTAAATATGTGTAACATCCAGCAGCTCGCCTGTTTACTTACTCTTTCTTTAAAGTGTCGACTCGGCCGAATTGTCAATAGGGCTGCGCTCATTTAGGCTCAAAGATTTAATTTCACTGAGCGTCTAAGCCCTGCTCGAACCGTTAATCCCGCTTGAAGTTTCAGCCCGGCTGAAGTTCTCAGTTTGGCTGAAAGTTCCAGTTCGGGGCTCAGAAATTTTAATTCAACTATCTGTCGTTGGTCTGTCTGTGTTTCCGTTCGTGGATTTCTTTGCTATATTTAGCGGAAAAATTCACCTCACGCGAACTCATGGTAGCACGTGACAATACGACTTGACAGCATGACGTCAATTTCCCTGATAAATTTATTTAGGGAAAGTGACGTCACGTGAGCTGTCATGAGACATAAGGTGTCGTGACACCATGATATCACCTGGATAAATTCAGCGGGAAAAGTAATAACAACGTGTTCTTTGCCCCCGGAAACGACCGTTTCTCCTAAACGAATGGAAACGACTGCTCTTGAGCACTGCATTCGAAACATTCAAGTATACGAAAAAAAGAGATGTCGCTAGTAATTTTTTGTATCACACTGTCATAGGCGCGGACAGCGCAAACCTCCAGACTTAAAGGGCTGCTGAACCGAAATTTTGATCTCAAAAAACAACGCAGAAGCGCTAGGCGGTACGCTACAAACCCGAAAGCATCACCCATAAAGCGATATCTCCAACGGATGGTCGTATTTTTGTGAAAGAAGGGCGCGCTTGAACAAGGCCCAAAAAGGCCCGTGACGTCACGATTCTCGTTTCCTCCTCCTCTCGCTTTGACTCCGCGAGGACGCGAAGAGGGAAGGAAGCAAGGCCGTTGTCCCTCCTCCTCAACCATTCTGCAGAAAACCGACGTCGCGATTCTCACTCAAACGCATCCTTATTTCACAAAAAAGAAAAAAACGGTCATCCGTTCGAGATATCTCTTTATGAGTGGTGTTTTGGGGGTTGTGGCGCTCCGTTGAACACTCCTACTACCTTATTTTGGGATATACACATTTCGGTTCAGCATACCTTTAACCCAGTGAATGTGATCTCGCACGAAATATAAAACGAAAGGAATGTAGGATACTTCTGCTGGAAGGAATCACAGGAAAAGAGACGTGATACAGAAGGAAACATTTCAATATTGACATGTGTTAGTCTCGTTCTCTTTCAGCTTTATTGTTTCTGCCAAAAATATACTCATACCAACACGTTTCTTTTTTCTTTTTTTTTTCAAAATAATAGTACACGTTTCTTTTTCTTTTTTTTAGTAGGTTTGATTATATATACGCGACAGTTTTATTGGCAACTCTCCTGCCCTGTCGTGATTCGGCGGAGCAGTCGGCGTTACTGGTTTGCCACAAGTCGGGACGTTGTCTCTGCGCGGACAGGGGACTCAAGCGAGAAACACATCGGAGCAAAAGTGGCGGTTTCTATATATCTGTACGTTGTGCGGAGGCGCAATGCAGCCCAAAGTTTTGCTCGCACTTTTTTTTTTCACACTTTATTATTGTGGCAGATGGTGGGAGCGAACACGGCAGTGGCACTTAGCGCCGTCCTCCTCTCATTCAGTTTTCCTACGTCCCTAGCACACTCTTGGGGCCCTAATCTGGACGTTTGGCGAAAAAGTCAGCGAGAAATCCGGCGGCTCTGATTGGCCGGCGCCAAGGTCAAGTGCGGCGTTGGCCAATCACGGCCGCCAGATTTCTTGCCGACTTTTTCGTGTGTGTGTGTGATTGGTTCAGCCGCTGACAGCATACCCACAAAGACAACGAGCGCAGCGATGAAGCGGCGCTCGCGGCTACATGGTTTCGGCGCTGTTTGGTCGTCTTTATATCGTATCGTGGTTTGGTCTCTTGGTCGAACTTGAAGGGAAACTGAAGCGCCTCTGTATTTAGGGAGGAACAGTTCGATCTTCTTTATTTGACATCCGAGATCCCAAATATGGAGATTATTATAATGTTTTCGGTTTTTTTTTTTTCTTTTTTTCAATTTTGTTCACGGAGGATGCGGAAAATCCGTTTTCAAAGTACCGCCGAAGCACCCCATACTTCACTGAGCGTGACACAGGTACCGGACTTTTTCTGTGTCTCCTACTCTCGCGCGTCTTCGGCTCCTATCAATGCTATGCACGCAAACTCATACAATGTTCGAAAAAAAAAGGTCGGTGCAAGTAGCGTGTACGTGTGTGGTGTCAGCGTGGGAGGCAAGTGAGTCCTACTTGCTGAGGGCCAATCAGTCCCTATTGCTATATTACTCAAGCATCAAGGAGAATGCAGGGATTGGTGTTCCATGCGCAACACGCGCACGCCTTCCCCGTATAAAAGATTCGAAGTAAATAACCAAAATAAAGCGTCGACGAACGCGCGTGCAAGATACCATTTGTTTTAGGTATTTGCTTCAGAAAAAGTTACTACTGTCTGCTGAGGCCAGCACGTGCGGCGCGTGGAACACCAATTCCTGCATTCTCCTTGATGGTTGGGTGGTATAGCAATAGGTCTATTGCACGCGCTGCTCACAGAAGCGACACGCGTTTGGCGGCCTAAAGGTTTGGGTAGGACGTAAGGACTGGTCGGTTTTTAGATGCGGAGCATCTCTTGCTCGGGTCTATGTCCTGCGGCCTTGTAGTCCGCACTCACACTACGCACGCGCAACTCTCCTCCTTCCCTCTCTCCAACAGCTGCGTGTTACTTTCTCCGCTCTCTCTCTCTACCAGCTGCGTGCACTGCGCGTGCGTTCGCTTCTGCTCACACCGCGCGCGCACGCGCAACTCTCCTCCTCTAGTCTCCTCTCCTTCAAGTGTGAAAAAAAATAAACGGCGAGCGGCGAGCGTTCCAAGTTTCTCTGCCGCGAGCCGCGACGAAGTCTCGCGTAGGGGGATGGCGCTAGGGCAGTCGGTGGCGCCATCTCTTGACGTCAGCACGCAACTGACTCTTTCCTCGGAACCAACACGATGCTCCGCATCACCCCATGGTTCCCTTCGGGAAGATGGTGTAATTTTTTCCTGTTTTCTCTCCTTCAGTTAGATCTTTGGGGGAAACGAACGTGATATTCAGATTCACGGGATAAAAATACTCCAGAATCCAGAACTACCTCGTTTTTTTTTTTTCAAGAGCCTCTTGTGGGAACCACGTGTTTCCCGCATCTCTATCTAGGCCTAGCTCAGGCAGGCCGTGGGACGTCGCCACGTGGGGGCGCGTCCCGGATGCGAGGGCGAAGCCGTATTCCCTGGTGGGCGGCTTTCCCTCGTCCTTCTCGGGTGATTTGCCGAAGGCACACCCCTCCGGATCATGACTTCGACGCGTCCGCCCCTCCGGGGAGCCACCTACATCCGACCCATTCCGGGCGCGTCCATTCCCGCAGGCTATATAAGACGGCCCTAACCCAACGGGCGGGACTCTCGCTGAAGGAGGCTCTGCTCGACGGAGCCTTCCTATCCTTATCTGATCCTCCCCTCCGTGATACTGTCAATTGCAGCAGCGCGGACTCCGACTGGCGATCCTGTCAAAAGAGACAGCGCCTTCTCTCCAACATTGTTAGCCCTCAGGGCAAGCGTGTGACACTTGAGTCAATAAACACGTTATTATCCGGACCCAAGGAACCTTCTGTGTTTCTAAGTGGTACCCCTAAAGGGGAAACCCACACTCTTCAGCTTCCCTTTAAAGTGAAACTTAGTAAAGATGTGCGGAGTCCGTTGCCGATATCCCCAAATGCGTCCTGAACTTCTTCGCACATCAACGCGTCGGCGCGTGCACGAAATTGTTGATTTCAACTTAACAACAACAAACATCGCAATTGGTTTTTCCCGTAATATTTTAGGTGACGCTCCTAAAATATCAATAAGCAGTAATGAAACATTTGGGCGCGTATAGTTTTTATTCAACTGCTCTGCACATTTTTTTTCTCGCATTGAATCATATGGGTTACACTCAGAAAATTCTCAATTTCCAATTTGCTTGAAAAAGATTGTAATGATTCCGATGACTGTCATTGATCGGGTATCATAGGACGCAATTGAAGTACAGGTTTGACATATACTTGAAAACTTTTTGTTCCACAGATTGTCCCAGAAAGTTGGCCATGAATGAAAAAAAAATTACACCATCTTCCCGAGGGGAACCATGGGGTGATGCGGAGCATCGCGGATCGTAATTAATTTATTCCCTTCTAGACTGATTTCTTTTGGCCGGCCGGATTTGGGCTGCGGCGGACGCGAGCGGCCGAGAAACGCTAGCAGACGACAGCCGCAGAGTTGCGGGGAAAGCCCACCCCACTGGAAACCCCTGGCGTAGCGCTGCGACCCGCGCGCCCAAAACTATCCTCCTTTCTCTCCTCCGAGGGAACGCGCGCAGCGCGCTACCGCTGCTTATATTCACACTTGAAGGAGAGGAGACTAGAGGAGGAGAGTTGCGCATACGCGCGCGGTGTGAGTAGAAGCGAACGCACGCGAAGTGCGCGCAGCTGGTAGAGAGAGAGAGTGGAGAGAGTAACGCGCAGCTGTCGGAGAGAGGGAAGGAGGAGAGTTGCGCATGCGTAGTGTGAGTGCGGACTACGACGCCGCGGGACATAGACCAGAGCAAGAGATGCTCCGCATCTAAAAGAAAGTCCTCAAACCCCGCCACAGGTTCCTGGGGATTCTATCCCGAAGCCGCCGATAGCGATCAGCGAGCGCGTGTACCACAAAGCCAAGCCTGCTGCCTTGACGCGCCGGCCAATAAACCGCACGTGTTGAGGACTGCGCATATAAATCTCGTGCTCCGCGCCCGCTCGATGGCAGCAGCCGCAAAGACGCCGCATTTTTTAGTTCGCGTCCGCTAAAAAGCTTCCGTGTGTACAAAAAAAAAAAAAAACAAAAAAAAACGTGTTAGTTTTTGAGCGGGCGTAGTCCCAGGGCAGTCACTGAACAGGAGGAGCTGGAAGTCTCGGCTCGTAGATAAATTAAATTTTCTTTCGTATCTTTCGACTCATGTCACGTCAAGGGCTCAAAATTTCGCACTTCCTTCTACCGCTATAGCGCCGGGTGCAGGAATTCCCGCGTAGTTTCCACTTTCTGCAACGCGTATATTTTATTTATACGGTTTGAAGAACCGGGTTTAATTTTCTCGATCGAACCTGGAGGATTGAATGGTGAAACATCCAGTGGCTGTATCTGGTGCAATGTAATGCATAATGCGCAAAAACAAATTAAAAAAAAGAAGAATGGCCGTTTTGTGTTATTTCTTAGTAGAGTCACAGCGACAGCAGCGACAAGTCACGGCGAAATCGTTGGGTATCGGCGTTGCGTTCACGCACCGTAAGATTTGTGAACAAAGGGCTCAGAACAGAATTGACATGTGACCATTTTGTTCCGAACGCTTTTGTTTCCTTTTTGTTCCGGAGCGCTCCAATGCGGCGTCTCCCCGCACGAGCTCTTGGCATTGACAGAGCTATGATAAACCGGCATTTTGTTATGGGTTATTTTTTCTTCAGAGAGTGCATGCAGTGGTCATAAGGTACTTCAAAAACCTTATTAAAACGCGGGCTGTTGACACTGTGGCGTCAATCAGTGGTAACAACCTCCGCTACGCACGCACTGGATCCAGGTTCGATTCCCGCTGAATGTGGCCAATTTTTTCTGAAGGATTTGGCAACGCCAATTACACCAGAAGCTACAACATCGACAACTGCAACATCAAGAACGGACATCATTTTCAGTTGTAGGAAAAACACATAACAACTATTGCTGTAAAAAATAAAAAAATAAATGCTTTGAACGGAAAGCGATCGGCCGAAAGATTTCGAGCATTAACGTTGAGGATTGTTCGGTTCACTAAGAAAGTGCTTTCGTGGTCACGTCGAGCGGAGCGCCGTTCTTAATGGAACCCTGGGGGAAACTAATGGAATGGGAGAGAGCGTGAGAGAAAGAAGTAGAAAGCACGTCGCTGCCACGATTGATGACCGAGACGTTGCATGATGATGACGCATTACGGCGGGGTGCTGACTCCGAAATGAGATGGTCAAAGGGGTCGTGCTGTAATTGAATGGAGATTTTGCCACGCGCGGTCGCTGAGCGAGCGAGTACGTGTCCGTGTGGTTACCATGCTCGGCTGTCGCGCGGAGGATCTGGGTTCAATTCCAGGGAGCGGAGAATCGAGACGTTGTCTTCCTATCACTTTGCCTTTCTATTCTACGTTTTGATGCCGCATACTTTTCTCTCCACAGTCTCGGGTATTTTAAAGAAATGGTAAAACTACACCAGATCGCCTGCGCTCTGACTGTTATTTAGTGGAATGTTCTTTTATTTATTCTTTCTACTTGGCGTTCTCGCAAATGCGAGAACATTCTCGTCTGACCGAGTTACGAATGTTCTGCGCGCCGAACGTTCCACGTGGCTACAAAAGGTGCTCCGCGTGGCAAGCAGGAGTCAGTCTCTCCCCAGCGTTCGATCCTGCTGTTACGCCGACTTCGACGCGCGCGACGCTCTGTTGTTATCTTCTGTTTCCTTTATGTTTTGGGCACAAGTTCGCCCCATTAAATGTTTTAGTTTCCTCAGTTATTCTTTGTTTCGGCACCTCGTCATTCGTGACAATATTAGGCTCAGCTTTCCGCCGATGATTAAGGCTGCAGGTTTACATACTTGCTGCAGCTTGCAACCGAGTTCCTTAAATTCTCTCGTGATCTCCTGCGACAAGGTCAGAGCCATAGATGGGGAAAGAGTTTGGCCACCTATTGTCCTCGATGACCTCTTGCCAGTATTGGGAAGCGCTTTAAGTACATTGTACTTAAAATGCTACTTCAAGTAGGTTTAGAAAACTTGCATTTTACTTGAAGTACATTCTCTGACTATGTACTCGGGCATTACTTAAATTAGCTTTTCGGGTACCTCCCGAGGAAAGTACAACTCCCGGCTTCAAAGAACATTCTCCAAACTTGGTATTGTTAAATTTGTCAAGATGAGGCTTTGCGAACTTGGAAGAAATACTGGGAAGGATATTCTACTCTCACCAGAAACGGGAGCAGATGACGCATCACCAACTTTGTAACCAACTTGGGTGCAAGCCAGTGCAAGCGTCGGGAGGAGAGGGGGAAGGTTGGGGAAGACGCGCAGAGTTCACGAAAGGCACGGGGACGATCGAGCGCCGTGATTTAGGCAGTGCTGTCGCTCGCTCCGTGAAATTAATATCTTTCAAAGACCGCGAGCTCACGTCACTGGCTTTCCCAGTACTCTAAACAACATCTAAGGTAGAAAACAAATGTTCACCAACCTATAAAAAAAATTGGCGTATCATCATGTGAAAACGCGCTATCGCCTTCGTAACCTGGTCATTTCCCTGAGTGAAGTAGTGGCGACTATAAGATCGGTACAAAAGAGTAACTTATAAGTCGATAGTGTAGTTCGTCAGCGAGATTGAAAGAAGTAGTCTGTGGACTAGATTTAGCCAATATTCTTTGGCGTTTCCCAAAATAACGGATGCACCCCGATCCCCTTGGGCAATGCATACCTATATATATATATATATATATATATATATATTATCATATATATATAGGCATGCATTGCCAAAGGATCGTATCAGTATTTTGGAAAGCCAGAATATTGGCTAAAGTCAGTCAATGTATATATAAAACACTGTATAGAGGGATGAAAGGTCATCATAAAATATTTTGTTAAAACAAAGTACTTGTGCTTTACTTTACCGCTACTTTGTATTTATAGAAGTATTTTGCTTCAAGTACATTGCGCCTGGCGTACTTACTACATTAAGTACATGATCTCTCCTTTACTTTGTAGTTTACTTCAAGTACATCTTAAATGTGCTTAACCCAACACTGCCTCGTGCAGCGTGCTGCCTCTTGGCTCCGCCCACAGGAGTGACGAAGTAGTCGAGCACTCCTCTAGCAACCGCTTAGCAACCACCTAGCAACGGGAGACGCCGTGCGAACGTCGCGCGCCTGACCTCCATTACCGATCCCACTCCCCACGCGCGCGCATGCAGGGCCACATGCTATTTCGTGTACCGAGCTTCGTTTTTTAGGTTTCCTGGTTAGAAAATGGGCAGTTGTTATGCCGTTGAATGCTCCCACCACAACCGTCAAGGTTTTCGTTTTTGTATGACCCCGCAAGAAAGAAAGAAAGAAAAACGTCAAAACACTTTCAGCCTTTCCACTCGGTGAGGTAAGACCAGCGGAGCTGTACAATGGAAAGTAATGGCCGGCCGCAAGTCGGCAAGCCAGAGTGGAAAGGCTGCCGCCATCTATGAGCGACGGCGGCAACCAGATACGTGGCTTGCCGACGTCGCTCAAAGATGGCGGTAGGTGTCCAGAGTTCGGTGTCTTCACTTCTTTGCGGGGGACACTATCCTGGGGAAACTAGCCCTTAACAGCTGCGCTGTAATATATACTAATGGATGAAAATTATGTGGACGCCCATGGCAGGCTCGCGACCTTGAGAGGTAGGAAGCTTGTCTTGACTTGAAACTTCCATTTATAAAATAAAGCTGTCGTTAAAGTTGCGATCATACGGGTACAGGTTTCTAAATAATGGTCAGTAGCTTCGATCTTTAAACTTTTGAACTAGCTGCTTGCCCATATAGTTATGATGCTGATACTGTCTTGGTCAAGACCATAATGCGGCAATTTGCAGCGAGTGACAGAGACGTTCTATACTACACGCTGTGCTGCTCAGATTATTTTCCCTGCCTTTCTTCCCATACCAAGGAGATAATTAATTGAAACTTTGATTGACGACTTGCAGCAATAAATGTAATTTTACGCGCGAAAAATCTAGTTTCTTGATTTTTGTCTCTGGTTAATTTTTACGCGCTGATACGACGATGGATGCTACGATCTCAGCGCTGTAGGAAGGGCCAATCAATTGAATTTAAATACTGTATATTATTTCGAAACGAGCTAGCATACTCTTTTCGGAGAATCGCACAGTGCTGAGTCGCTTAAAATTTATTTAGTAGCCTCCCGGCTTCCTCAAAGATGTTAAGAAAACAAGATCGCTGTCTCATAGGTATTAGATATCGATTGAAGCTCTCGGTAGGTATTCACAGCTTGATCATCCCATATCAGGTTCTTCGCCTCAAGCGAGCAAACTTATTTGACAGGCTGAATGTATGATTGACAGGAAATAACGTTAAGAACAAAAAAAGTTCCGAAAAACTAATATTTCGGACGAATGGCTTTAGCTCATTTTACAATCTAACGGACAATGTTCTTAAGAAACACACCGGGAAATCTCTGGGACGACAACATCTTGTAATGCACTGATCTGCTGTCTACGCTCACCGACCCGGAAATTCAACCGAACGTTCGTCCGCTGTGAATTAGAATTTGTGAAGTTAAAGCAAGGGTGCAGGTGAGCTGGTTGAATATAGACATTATTTTAACTCTGTAGAGTGTCCCCACTGCTCCTTTTGCTGGGGTTGTGGTACCGTCAGAACGCCGTGCTTGGGGTGGGTCGGAGATCCACTAAGGATGACGTCATTCGCAGGCCTCGTTCTCTTGGTGGTATTGGCCGTACGCGGACGCAGCGCTCGCCTTCAATTTGTGTCTTCTGCGATCGACCTCATTACAAGGACGTCAACATTCTAGTGCGTGGGCTCTGGTTATTCTGGGTGGTGTTGGTGGGACGAGCTCTGACCATCACATTGATTGATTCGCCGGGCTCTGCAGGGAATGTGGACAAGCCAGATTTATTTTTCTACCCTCTCATGCATACATGAGAGGGTACGATACAATAAAGGCTCCTTGTAGAAAATTAAAAAAATGAGCGCCAGAAACTTTTTTTTTTTTCAGTCTATGATTAGCTCGAGTCAAGCCACCGCAGAACAGCGTGACATCAGTGAAAGTACTTTACGAAAGCGAGCCTTTCTAAGGAGGGTCGCTCGGATTCCGTCTAATGAAATTCCGATCTCGAACTACCGTGGTACATGTCTGGCTTCCTTAATAAAAGCACTGGTTCGGCCCTTATCGTGAGTCGGAACTGCCAGACGCCTGCGGTTTTTGGGCGTGGTGGGGACGATGTTCGGGATGGATCTCATATATATGCTCATTATGTGGCGCCATGGACGGTCATTGGATTGCTGGTACGTGCCGCTGGCGCCTTCCGGAGGCTCCTTATTTGATCGGAACTATTCAAACGAGGAAAAGTGAGAGGGAAAAACAAATCTGGGTAAACTTGCCGTGACCTGGAAATAGTGTGCGCTGACTGCCGAGACGCTGCACGCTGCTGCACGGAGTTTGACTGTCAATTCACACACGAAAGAATGAACAACTAGGAGGGAGGACAGAACACGAAATTTTCATACAAAGATGTCGTGTTCTGTATTCCATTTTATGTGTTTATTATTTCGTGTGTAAATTAAACCTCACCCTAAAGAAACACTACAAGGAAAAAGTTTTTTTAAAGGGCTTCGATATGACATGTAACTTTTAAAAGCTTTTTTCCACAAAGAAGAAGAATAAATTCGCGCAATATTTACGCCGCAATATTTACGCCATTTAGGTACAGAAGGAGGAGGTCTCAGCCCGTTAAGCCCCGCCCCATGCTTACAAGGTGTTTACATCTCTTATTGGCTGGAGAGATGATTGGCGTGCGAAAGGTTGGTTGTAGATTCGTGTCTCCGTGTCGTAATATTATTTTAATCGACCATTTTTTAATGTTTGAGAAGCAAATAATCAAGATAGAGTCATTAATGTTTTCAAGTGTATTCTGAGATTGCAATTGCTTCTCCCGCTTTGGTTTGAAACGTTAACAAACATGGCTGCCGGCGTCCGCAGAGTGCTGACCGAGCGAAGGTCGTTGAGCTCGTCCATTTTTATGAGCGCGAGTGGTTTTGAGTTCACAGAGGTGCTTAGAGGAAGATCTCTTCGGGCCGACGTAGTTTGCAACAAACAACTGCCGCAAGTACTCGCCTTCGCAAGCGTTGTACGGATTCTTCTCATAGCGGGACTGGCCTAAGCCTAGCGTCCCAGATCAACTACTTGCATCGATCTGGCTGGATTTCTCTCTTTGCCCCTGATGATGCTGTATAAAGATGTTGGTTCCCGTAAAAGCGGCGCCGTTGCTCTGTGAATTTCGAGACTGTTGCAGGAAGATACCTACACAGGTAAGAATTTGCGAGCCATTTGGTTGGAGGCAATAAAGCATTCGGCTCGCGTCAAGTTTGTCTAGATATGTTCGTGTCATTTCGCCTAGAAAGGCAACGAGTTCTCCCATTTTGTTGTGCACCTGGCCTAGAAAAACGAATATTTTTATGTCGCGTTCTAATTTTGCGACATGATGCTCACCTCCCTTCATCGAAGATGCATTGCGAGAGAAAAAAAAAGAACATTAAAGCTGGGAGGATGCTTTTTTTTAAATTATTTCGGTCGCTTATCATTGCACATCGATAGACGGTGTGTTTAGCTTGCTATGCTGCCCATACATCAAAAGTGGTCCCGAAGTTGCAACAAATGACGTCACAGAAGCGGAAGTGTCATGCTGTTGCATGTCGCGATCCTGGCGGTGGGTCGTAGAAATGCTAACGAGAAGCTGAGAGTAGCACTACCGAATGCGAGTGTAGCTGTCGTCACGGCGTTTCAACTTTTGGCTGTTGAAGCTTCCGTGGACTGCCACACTCCAGAGCGACCTGCAGCAGAACAGGTGTCTGCCACATACACCACAGCTGTTGGGACGCCGCCAGGATCGCGACTGGCGACAGCATGACACTTTTATGGCGTCATCAGGTGGAAATCAAGGGACCACTTTTTTGGACGAGATAAACACACCAGCGATCCAGGCACCATACTAGAACGCCTCTTTCATGGTCGCGTTGTCTGAGCTTTGCAGACGTTTTTAGACGGGGGCGGAATAGCAGACGGACCGAGGTGAAAACGGACGCCGACGCCCAGCTTTCGTGTCCGCGTCGATAGACGATAGACGGCGCTGAAATAGCACACGATGCCGGAGGCTGCCGCGCGTCTGCTCGCACGACTATCAGGCGGTCTTAGACTACACCGACTGGACGCACCAGGTGTCGTGAAAGGGAGACAGTTTTTTAACGTGTTCTGTCGAGCAGCCAAGCCGATTCAGTAGTGATGGGTGGAGCCACTGATCTGTGGTCGGGGCTTAAAGCGGGCTTAAAGCGGGCTTGCAAGCTTCACGGGCAGAGAGATCGCTTTTCGATCAACTTGAATGCAGGCAAAGCCGCGACTTGTGGCAGGTATTAAGTATACGGGGTTACGCCGTAGTGAGCTTGAAAACGTCTAGCGCTCATCCCTGCGGGCCACTTGGAGGGCAGTACAGCAAACAGCAAAAGCAAACAGCAACAGTACAGTAAACAGCAAAACAAAGGATAGCTCTTTTTTTCTTTTGTCGAACTTACCTACCATCCACCTTTAATGCTAAGATTCCAAACTGTAAATATACGTACTTTCGGTCAAATTTCCATACTGTTCAGTCCTTTCCCCAGAGCGCAATCGCTCTTGGGGAGGAGACAGCAGGACATCGCAGACGACAGTCACATTGACCATTATACGATGGGGCTACGGTTCAGGCGAGCCTTCCAACATGACTATACGCTTGTCAGTCGATTGCACCATAATCCCTCAAGCGGTCTTAAACTCTTTAATGTATAGCGGAATGTTAACCTGGGACACCTCGCCTCCTCCGATCATGGCCCGACCAGCGGCATCAATTTCCGACAGTTTACGTCCTCTCATCTTGTTACACCACTGATACGCCAACACACGTTCACATCGGCGATAATTCCAGTCTTCTATTCACAACGCACAACACTTCCATCGCGATGTTGCTGCTATGTTGTTGACACGCAGAAATACAGAACCACGTTGATTGCCGGTTGGCACCCGGCATCGGAAAACCGAACCGATTTCAGCACAAAACGCACCCAGGCCGCCCAGGCACCCGCCAGCGGAACCTGCCTGTCTTAGACGCACTTTCCGCGGTTTCCATAACGTCCTCACCGTCGAAAAATCGTTCCGCAATCCGGAGGCGTCCATCTTAGCGCCAGTGTACGTAGCGCTGCTGGCACTGCGCCGGGAACCTCGCTGATTCTAACGGCTTCGTTTTAGAGCGCAGCTCTTAGGCGCCCGTTCCCGGCTTGAGCGGCATCGCCGTCGCCGTCGCCATCGCCGTCAGCGGTCAGCGTAACCGCGCGTTGCATTATGGGGCATTTCGCCATAATGCAACACCCTCGTGACGTCACACGTGACGTCACGAAGGTCACTCGTGAAGGTCACGACGAAGGTAACAAGATTCACGAGGGTCACTAGGGTCACGAGCGACGTCACGAGGGACGAGGGAGGGGAGGAAGGATGGGGAGGAGGCGGGGAGGAGAATGAGCGAAGGAGGCAGGAGGAGGAGGAGGAGGGGAGAAGAATGAGAGGAGGAGGGAGGAGGAGGAGGAGAGGGTACGGAGAGGGAGGAGGGGCATATCCTCCTCTCCGTACCCCTCCTCCTCCTCAAGAGCTGCGCTCTAATTCGGTGTAACAGGGAATTGTAAGCGCCTTTCATTTTTTTCTCGTTTGATAAAATTAGTGGTAAAAATGAAAGACGTTTACAACTCCCTGTAAAGCTGAATTAGAGCGCAGCTCTTGAGAAGGAGGAGGAGAGGGTACTGAGGGGAGTGTATGCCCCTCCTCCCCACCCGTGCCCTCTCCTCCTCCTCCTCTCCTCTTCCCGTGCTCCTCCCCTCGTCCCCTGCTCCTCCTCCTTCCCTGCTTTCCTCCTCCTCCTTCTGCTCCTGTCTTGAGGTATTTCAATTTTGCAATATACCTTGCTAAAACAATCTAGAAAGATATATATATGTATATATATATATATATATATATATATATATATATATATATTGTTAGGGTTAGACCGCAATCACATAATTTGGTTATGCAAAGAACGACGAAGTAGTCGCGGGGATAAGAAAGAGGAGGTTGTTCGTAAATAAAAGACCGAACTGACAAGACCCGGATGCCGTGTCTCCCAAGTCCTTTCACACCCTATTATTTGGTGGAGGTGAAGCGACCCCTACCTCAAGGCCAAGATATCCGACACGGAGCTTCGATCAGGTAATCACCGGGGTCTACAGCTCCCGGTATATATCTTTCTCAGATTGTTCTCGCTCACCGCTTGTCCGGAGAAAGGAAACATAGTTTTGGCATCTGGAAGCTCCACTCTGTCTGTCCTGCCGGTACCAGGAAACAGGACAGCAGGATCAAGGCGGGAGAACAAGACAGCGTGAGTCAACACTTTGACGAAGCACGTGATACTCTCGATGTCATCCTACTTGCTGTCGCCTCTGTCGAAGACTGCTCGGCGGTTTTGGTTTCCTCAGCATTAGTCTTGAGCATGCTCCCCCGAGAGGGCACAGCAGAACAGCGAGTGCACGTCCCTCGGGGCCAATGGGATGTTTTCCTGCAAGACTGGTATGAAGTTCTTCTTTGTCTTCTACGAAATATTTGGTGAGTGCTGTAGGCGAGATATACAGAGCTACCACGAGCAAGCCGTTCTCGACCTAGGCGGCACACAATTTGCCAACTTTGTCTGACGTGCCACAGAGATCGATCGGTACAATACAGACCCGTACCCACGTAGATGGCCACTTGGATAACGAGTACACCACGTTTTCATACGTGCCTCTCTGTGATTTATGAATGGTGATATCACTTGCACAACGGGTAGCTGGCATCTCCCCTCCCCTCCTCCTCCTCTCCCCCTCGTCCTCCCCCTCATCTCGTCACTCTTGTCCCCAGTCGAAAAACCACTCTTGACCTCAGTGACGTCACACGTGACGTCACTGTGACGTCATTATGGGAAACGTCCCATAATGCAACGCGCGGGCCACACGTGACGTCACGTGTGACGTCATTATGGGAGACATCCCATAATGCAACGCGCAATTACGGCGACGGCGACGCCAAAGCTGATGGCGGCACCGCTCACGCCGGAAACGGGCGCCTAAGAGCTGCGCTCTAAAACGTCAATGCAACTGAAATGTTCTGCACATTTGGGCCGAGGGACGGAATTACAGGCGGCCTTCGGTACCGCTGAAGCTCAATTAACTCAATAGCATTTATTAAACAATGCGCGTGACGTGCTCGAAAAACGAAACCGAAAGAATATGAGGCGGGAGGGCGGAACCTTTTTCCCATCTGCCTGGAGAAGGAGAAAAACGTATCGTTCCTCCCTTCCTCTCGTGTCCTCTAGGGGGCGCGTCAGTAGAAGGGAGGAAGACGTGCCGTTGCTACCTTTATCCTCCTTTTTTCTTAAAGTGTACCTGTTCCAATTATGCCGTTAAAAAAAAAACAATTTTTTTTCATTTTACAGTTTTAACAAGCTCGGTTAAACAAAAATTTTCGCTGCTCCTGTTTAGATTTGGCGGAAACGCGTCAGGCCCAATTTAAAGATAATCTCGTTTTTTATTCGAATTAATCCGAGACGTTCTCTGTTTCTGAACTGACTGATCGGGAGGACTCGACTGTATCCTAGGTTCTCCCACTGAAAAACTCTTCTTTTTTCTTTTTTTGTGAAGAACACGCCGATGATTATTCTGGCCAATCACTCGGCACATGGTCGTGTCCACATCATAGGGTATGGCGAGTAGCTTTCCCGTTCGCTATGATAATAATATTACTACTACTGAAAATTGTATTTATGGACAAAGAGCGTGTTGGTGTGCGGAAAGATTGTAGAAAGAATAAACAAGTAAGACGAAGACGACACAAACACATCTTGAAAGTTATGGTTGTGTCGTCTTCGTCTTACATGTTTATTATTTCTGTAACCTTGAATAATAATAATCATTTTTATTTCCATCAATTATGATGGTAGGGCCCGAGGAAAAGGACCTGCGGTGTGCAGCTTGACTATCCCTCGGGTCCTCATAATGATCAACTGCCAGTGTGCAGGAAATGCCGATACATAATACGAAAACTGGTGCCACACAAACTGCATGTGCTAACAGTAGAAATTTACGTAGGCACGAAAAAATGTACAGAGTTACACTTGAACATTGTTCTATAAAAACAATCATTGAGGTGCTGAAATATATGCTCAAATTTTTAAGGTGAAAGAGTTGAAAAGATTATATAACAAAAATGTTTAACAGATGGGAAAGAGCAGACTAAAGCACTTGAGAGCCGCAATTTGTTTGTTGAGTGACCATGCTCCACCACTCACTATATCGAGCAGGGAATACCTGTGAATTTTCTTTCAGTAATGCAAGGTTTTCTAAGGACCATGACTCTCCGCCCCCCCCCCCCGGCACCCTTGTTTTTTCTCTGTTGAAACTATAGTGCATAGTAGTCTATATTCATATAATTTGTAGATATTAATTATCTGGAATTTCCCAAACAATGCAGCACCTGTGTATCTGCAAGTTCTGTGTATGTGCGTATCTGCAGGTTCTCTGTATCTGTCTGTCTGCAATTTCTGAACATGCACGCATTAAAAAACAGCCGGAAACGTGCGAAAAAAAAAGCGTCAATTATGAAGGTAGAGCTCCGCTGATAGCCAATGTTTGAATCGGCTTAATTGAAAACTTGCGCTGCTTCCTTCGGCACAAGGGAACCACGTTTACAACACGATCGCCGAGAACACGCTGAAGCTGCGCGGTGCGCAAGTTTGTCTGCATCTTGCTCGGGGGTTGCGGTGACGTCAAAACGCCGAGCTCTGATTGGCTGCGATTTTACGGATAGTGGGTAGACCTCAAGGCAGCTAGCATTGAGGTCTACCCACTATCCGTAAAATCGCAGCCAATCAGAACTCGGCGTTTTGACGTCACCGCCACCCCTGAGCAAGGAGCAGATAAACTTGCGCTGCGCAGTGTTCGTGGTCGTTGACAGGCTAAGAGACGCAGGACGGGGCGCGTCCACGGCATTTCATTATCGCTCCTCAGTCAATCGGACGGCGGCATCAGACGATAGGGATGCTAATGAACCAATCACAAAGCAAGGAGCGTGAAAGTAATATGCCACGCCCACCGCGTTTCTTGTGCGGTCGGAGACTATGCGGACAGAAAGTAGGAGAGGAGGAGACGAGGGCCAGCGAGAGCGCGTGGGGACGTCGGAACGCCGAGCTCTGATTGGAAGGAATAGTGGGTAGACGTAAAGCTAACTGCCTTTGTCTCCACTGCACTCACCGAACGCATTAGAACACGGAACGCTGCGTCCGGCATTTGGCTTTCGCATTCGAACGCGTTCGAAGAGTGCGGCGGAGACAAAGACAGCTAGCTTTAGGTCTATCCACCAGACTTGTGCCTATCTCAAATACTCTACTCAAGATACTGTATTTCAAATACTTTTTGAAGTATCTTGGTATCTTGCAAATACTTTTGATCAAGAGTATGTGATACTCTATTTTAATTACATTTCTGAGTATCTTGTACTCATTATCTCAAATACATTTTTGACATCCCGCCATCTTCCGAGTTTTTTGGTATGACGTGGTGTGGGCGTGACACGAGCAAACGTGAACATTTTTTCGAGCAACCAAATCCTGTTGCTAACTCCGATTAGCTACGGTGAGTTTGATTGAGCTCGTGAAAACATCGCTTTATTGCCGATTGTGATTCATATTTCAGCCCAATGTTCGTAGAATGAAGGCTATCCCCTCGCCTTCCCAAAGGCGCCTTTTGTTTCCTAGAGTTTCCCCGAAAAAATCTTCATACAAAAGCGGTGGTTTTACGGAAGTAAAGATTGCCACAGCGAGGCGCAACGCAGACCGGGAAACGACCTACGACAACAATGCAGACTCAAGTTTCAAGAAAATAACAAATAAAAAAATAAATAAACACACACACAAAAAATTTTTTTTTGCTTGTTGTATATTTAATTTTGCTACGGCAAAACGTCGAGGTTTTCTCTTGTTTATTTTCCTTCTGTCTTCAGTCCGTCACTTATTGCTCTCGCAAACACTGCCTGTAAGCGAACATTGATAAGCAGAAAACAGGACAGGAAATGAACTAAGAGCTGGATGACCTCTCAAAATGCCAACAAAGCGTCCCCCAACGTTGAGTGCCTTTTTGAACACAACCTACTTGAAGAAGGTGCGACCAATGCCGTGGCTATCATGTGGGTTCTCTTTGTTATTCATTCACTCATATCCGTATCCCAAGTTCGTTTATAGTAAACTCCCCTAAGGGGGAATATGGACTCTAGTTAATCGATGCGTCTAAGGTGCGCCGCAGGACGTGACATTCAGCGATGTCACTATTGGCGAGGCGCTCTGTCCCGTTTGTTCTCCCCACACCTCGGTGTTTACCCACCACAAGGTGCCCACAGGCCTTGTGGGAATGTCTATGTCATCTTCTTCAAAGAGCGCAGGGCACAGTGTAATGTAAAAATGCCAACATTAAACGAAGTGACGTTACCGAAATTTGGATTTCAGAAAACAATACAGGAGCTACAACCCCTCGCGAGGCGATATCTCGAATGGACGGCCGTATTTTTGGAGAAAGAGCTCGAGATTGAACGAGGCCGACGAGGCCAGTGACGTCAACATGTCTCGCTTCCTCCTCTCTTCGCTTCGCTCCCTCAAGGCGGTGAGGCGGAGAAGACGCGAGGCCGTTTTCTCTCCTTCTCGACTCTTCTCGGAGAAACAAGACGTCAACTAACCTGTCAAATGCGCCTCCTTTTTTTAGAAAAAATACGGTCATCCGTTTTAGATATCGCTGTAAGAGTAATGTTTTGGTGTTCATAGCATCCCGTTGCACGCTTCTGCCACCGTGTTTTGTGGAAACCAGATTTTGGTTCAGCATCACTTTAAGTGCCGGATCTCTCCCGAAAGCAGTCGTCAGGGAATGAGAGCTTGATCCACTTCGGCTTCTGTGCTGAACTGGGCACCGTGCATGCTGCATTGTTTATGCAGGCCGGAGTGGTAACAAAAGAGCACCTCCTCGAACTCACCGGAGAACACGAACTCCAGCCGAACGCTGACGCCGCATTCGGTCATATCAGCCGAACGCTTAGTCATTGTATTTGTTGTCCCCATTCGTGTAGTTCCAAAGTTGACCGCTTGGGACGCCACGGTCTGATCTCCTCCCCATATTGGGGTATTGCCGCGTGCGTTACCGAGCGAGCTCGTGGCCGAATAGTTGCCGCGCTTCGCTCTCGAGAGGCTGCTCCGGGTTCGATTCCAGGGAGCGGACTCTTTTATTTATTCTTTCAACTTGACATTCTCGTAAGTTCGAGAACCTTGTCGTCTGATCGAGTTACGAATGTTCTACGCGCCGAACGTTCTATGCCGAATGTCCCAGAAACCTACGCGTGTACAAAAGGTGCTCCGCGTGGCGGTCCGAAGTCAGTCTCGCCCCAGTGCTCGATCCTACTGTTTCGCCGACATCGACGCCTGCGACGCTAGCCTTTCTCATATATTTTATTTTGAGCACAAGTCCGCCCCATTAAACGTTTAGTTCCTTCAGTTATTCGCCGCCTCATCATTTGTCATTCGTGACAATATCCTGCTCCTTATTGTTGAACTGCATAAAATAGCCCTACGATATTTTTTTCGTTTAGTTTTGTTTCGTACTAATAAACCATTTTGGATTTGCGGAGCAGTATAATTGTTGTCAATGACATCGATACAAATGAAGCAATGCGGAAGTATCTTCAAAAGTAATTCAATTACATTTCGAAGTATTTGTACTCTACTCAAGATACTTTTCCGTGAAAGTAACTTGTAGTATTTTAAATACTTTATGAAGCAGGTATTTAGTAACTTAACTTAAATACTTTTATTGAGTATTTTGTCCAACACTGCTATCCACTAATCAGACCAATCAGAGCTCGGTGTTATGACACCCACCGCGCGCTCTCGTCTCTTTCCTGTTTCTCAGCTCCTGCCCGCATATTGCGTTTCACCATACGATGAGGCGCAAGGAAGGCTGCTCGAGCGGCCGGAGCCAACCCATACCTCGGAGGGTGTAATGTGCCCTTCCGGTGTTTCGCGGCAACGCGAGGGAAAGGCGTGAAGTCACTCGACACCATGAAGGCACGCGGAGTCCAAGCCTTCTGCTTCTTGTACAGGGGCTTCGGTGACGTCAGAGCGACGCCGAGCTCTGATTGGCTTTGATTGAAAGGATAATGGGTAGACCTTAGACGCCTTGAGGTCTACCCACTATTTTTTCTTCAATGAGCCTGTAAGATTTTGTCGTTCTGACATCGTCGCAACCATACTTGGGTAGTAATTCAATTACTGTAATAGACCTATTGCTATATTACCCAAGCACCAAGGAGAATGCAGGGATTGGTGTTCCACGCGCCGCACGTGCTGGCTACAGCAGTAGTAAGTTTTCTAAAGCAGATACCTAAAACAAATGGCATCTTGCACGCGTGTTCGTCATCACTTTTTCATTTTGGTTATTTACTTTGAATCTTTTATACGGAAAAGGCGTGCGCGTGTGGCGCGTGTGGAACACCATTCCCTGCATTCTCCTTGATGCTTGGGTAATATAGCAAAGGGTCTATTGAATTGCTGTAATTTAAGTACTTTACTTGGTAACTTGTGATTGAAATTAATTACTTTTCACGTAGTAGAAATTGTAAATGTAGTTAAACTACTTTTGAAGTAAAGTAATTGTAATTGTAATTAAATTACATTTTGGAAGTAATTTACCCATGTATGATGGCAACCCCACTGCAAGAAGCAGACGAACTTGCGCTTTGCATGGGAAGCTTCCGGAGGCGATATGACGACACCAGAGCCGAAGCCGGGAGAGACTTCCGGTTTGGAGGGACACGCCTCCCAACTATGACCAAAAGCCAAAAGACCCTATTGGACGGAAAGAAGAGCTGATATGGCGCCAACAGCTGTTTTGGTCTCCCCGCGCTTTTTCTTTGGGCTTTTTCTCGCACGGCTGGCTTCACCCGCCTCGCCATCTTCCTACCTCCACGCTTGACACGCTCCAAGCGGTGGATTGGCTACGGTTGCTCGTAGAGTCCGCTAGGCGACCTCTACGTCATGTTCCTGCGGTGATGTCGCTGTCGGCACAGCGACACGCGCAGAGTCCACTCCTCGTGTAGGCGAACGTGGGCTTGTTGGTGTAAAGCGCGAAACACATGTACGACGAAACCGTCCGATCCGACGTGCGAACTGCCGTAATGACCTTCGGGGGCGAGAGTTTTCGTAGCACCGAAGGCGTTGCAAACCCTCGCCTCCAACCGTCGTATTGCCTGATCGGACGTCGGATCGGACGGTTTCGTCGTACATGTGTTTCGCGCTTAAGAGAAGGAAATGAGATCGCGCAGGGGACGTCAGAATACCGAACTCTGGTTGGAATGATTAGGCGGCGAACGCAAAGCTACAGCTGCCTTTGTCACTACAGGCGGTTCGAAAACAAGCGCACGGACGCTGGCGTTTAGCGTTCGAACGCATCTACCCACTAATCATTTCAAGCAGGGCTCGGTTTTTTCACGTCCCAGAGCGATATCATGCTCTCCTCTCTACCAGTTTCTACCCGTAAATTTAACTTCCGCGAACTACTCGATGGTGCGCGATGGCATTAGTGCGTCTCTTCCCAAATTGTATTTAGAATCAGCTTTGTATCTTCTAGCGAAATAGGGTCCGTAATTTAGTTTTCTCGAAGTTAGTTGGGAATAATCAGGTTTTGCGAAATTGGGTTTTATCCAATTTGACTTCGAGCGGATTACGTAGGCTTTTTGCGCTAGTAACCTGAAGGTATAGGGAGGTCCACGGAGCGTGCGCCGTATTTAGTGCAGCCCTGCAGAGGCTGCACTTTATACAACATGTTGTATAAGGTATGAAATTAGCGAAGCGTAAGGTCACTTTCCTCCATAAACGACAACATAAGAACTATATTTCCTTTTTCTAGCCGAAAACTCGCTGGCTTAATAATTCATTTACTTATTTATTTCAAATACTGCCAACCCTTATGGGTTACTGCAGTAAGGGGTTACAGTAATGTATTTTTGCAAACAAAACACAGCAAGTTCTACACAAACAAACTCAACATAAATGCATTTTTACAGCAAATTCATCGCTCAGTAATAAAGCGCGAACAATATGGGTGATTTCATATCAACGCAGGCACGAACTTTGGGTCGAATTTTTAATTTAGAAAAAACATTTTATCGGGAAATATTTATAATAAAATAAGACGCAAACGGCAAGTTCGTCGGATTTTTTGTTCTCAAGTTATGGACCGTTGAAGCGGCTAAGGTGGAAACTGTCGTTTTTCAAGATTATCGGGGGTGCCTTATTTCACTCCATTTCTTTTCCTTCATTTTTACGCTACATCCATATAACGTTTTGGGAACACTCTCGACATATGCTTTTTTATGATAATTAAGCGTGTAGGTCATAACAATATTAATGTATTTTTTTTATTTGTCAAACCGCCTCTTTGCGACGATGTTTGACGAAGTTCAGCAAGCTGTGCTGTCTGACCTAATCAACATATTTTTGTGATTGTTACAAGACCGTGAAGCTCCAATTAAGCTCTTTATTTTGAGTATAATTTTAAAATTATGCAAAAAATATATATTGCGCTACATGTGCCGGAATAAATTATATTTCGAAAAACTGGTAAGTTTGGAGTCAAATTTCTAGCAAAAAACCCACCTTTTATTTCTTTTATTTTTTATTCAAAGTTAGGTAATATAGTAGTCTATCAGGAACTACCAACAAAAATTGTAATATATTGTTTGTATGGCCGCTATTAAGACTCAAATCTCGTGCTATGAACGTTTTGAACGGGAATTCGCACAGGCGCAATGCTGAGCAGAATTTTGGCCTATGTAAGGTTTTCTACTTATCTTTAGTAGTTACCTCAATATCCAACCTGGATATTGAGGAACACTGGACTCTGGTTGGAATGATTAGAAGGTGAACGCGCAGCTGCCTTTGTCTCTTCGCGCGGTTCGAAAGCAAACGCCGAGCGCCGAACGCTGGCGTTTGGCGTTCCAACGCATCTACCCACTAATCATTTCGAACAGAGCTCGGTTTTCTCTCGTCCCAGAGCGATCTCATGTCCTCCTCTCTCCCAGTTTCTACCCGTACTGTAACTTCCGCGAACTACTCGATGACGTGCGATGACATTAGAGCGTCTCTTCCCAAATTGTATTTAGTATCAGCTTTGTATCTTTTAACGAAATTGGGTCCGTAATTTAGTTTTCTCGAAGTTAGTTGGGAATAATTGGGTTTAGAAAAATTGGTTTTGATCCAATTTGGCCTTGAGGGGATTACGTAGGCTTTTTGCGCTATAGCCATAAGGTGTAGGTAGTTCCACGGAGCGTGGTTCGTATTTTGTGCAGCCCTGCAGGGCTGCACGTTATACAACATGTTGTATAAGGTATGAAGTTAGCGAAGCGTAAGGCCATTTTCCTCCATAAACAACAACATAAGAACTATATTCCTTTTTTCTAGCGGAAAGCACGCTGGCTCAATTATATATTTACTAATTTATTTCAAATACTGCCAACTTTTACCGGTGATTGTAGGAGGGGGTTACAAAAAGTATTTGCTTTTGATTATAATGCGTTTAAATGCAAAGGTGTAAGCGAGCTGGACAAGAATGACGGAAATAATCCCTGTAGAAAGGGTCCAAGAGGCACAAAGTCCCTCTTGTTCCCCTTCTCCAGGGATTATTTTTAGTCGATGCCATCAGTTGTCACGAATGACAACTGATGAGGCGGTGATAACAAAAGAAACTAAACGTTTAATGGGGCGAACTTGTGCCCAAAAGTAAGAAGGAAACAGAAGATAATAACAGAGCGTCGCGGGCGTCGAAAGCGGCGAAGCAGCAGGATCGAACGCTGAGGCGAAACTGGCTTGGTTCGTCACGCAGAAGCCCCTTATGTACACGCGTAGACTTCTGGAATAATCGGCCCAGAAGGTTCGGCGTGTAGAACTTTCTAACCTGGAACAAGCAACACAATTCTCGAATTTACGAGAACATTACATTGGATGTCAACAAAAGGCGTCCCCGCGGCCAGGAATCGAACCCTGGCTTTTCGCGTGGAGGCAGGCGCTATAACCATTAGGCCACGGCGCGCCGCCTACTTGGCAGGCTGCGCGCGCGGCAATATGCGCATAAAAAACACAGAAAGTTCTACATAAAGAAAATCAACATAAATGCATTGTTATAGTAAACTCATCGCTCAGTAAACAGCAAGAACAACATATATTAATGAACAAAATTACGCATCAGCGAACAAATTCAACAATTTTCCCTCAAATGGCTTTACAGAAGAAACACGAGAAAACACAATCTGAGGCAACAAATTTCAATCTTCGAGAGTTTTCACGAGAAAAGAGTGCTTGTGAACGTTGATGTTTGGTATGTGCGTGTTGACCGAAAATTAATTATTTCAACGCCGAGTTCGCCTTCTAGGAGCTCTTATGCAGTCGTGTCAGGCCGGCGCAGCCGTAGCCTTGGCTATTGTAACGCGCTCCGGGCGCCCGAGCGAGAGAAGAAGCGAGAAAAGAGCGAGCAATGAGCGAAAAAAAAAAAGAGAAAAGTAGGTTGACGTCACGGCGACGTCAAATATGTTGATCCGGCAACTAGGACGGGTGCAGCCGTTAACATCCATGTTCCCTCTGGGCGCTCTTTCGGCGCTCAAACGTAGGGTTCTTGTTTCCGCCGCCTCAAAACATGGCGTTACAATCGCCGCCTCTACTGCTGCCGGGCCGCCCCTGCTCTCCCCTAGATGGCGCAAGTTGTCCTGTCGCGTCCTAGGCGGCCGGTTCGCCGCCGCTGCCGCTCCATCCCCCCCCCCCCCCCCCGCCGCTTCCGCCGCCGTTTGCTTGCCTGATTTCATTTATTTTATTTTTTATTTACAGTAAAAAACCTGCTTCGCCGTGAGGCATTATTGCAGGGGGTGGGTTTCATACAAACACTTTTGTTTTAGAACACAAGTAATACACAAAAACAAACAAAAAAATAAAACACTTTCTATGGATCAATATTGAAATTAAATAAAAACACACTGTCTATAAAAACACTACACAATTGAAAATTCAAAAAACCAAATTTGCCGCAAGCACATCTTTCGGCAACCTATTCCACTCTTCTATGGTTTTCGGAAAGAAAGAAAAAGCAAAGGTGTCGGTGCGGCAAGAGTACGGTCTAATCTTCTTGGGGTGATCTGCTCTTTCGGACACATAAAAGGGATCATGTAAAAACACATCTCTGTTAATTAATAGTCTATTGTTGTAGATACCATCTAAAAATTTCATCCTAAACAATTTTCTACGCTCACTGAGTTTTCTCCTCAATTTCATTCCCGTCTTCTGAGGCTTTTATTCTATATATTTTTTTCATAAACCACTGTAGTGCAACTTCAGAGAAGCTGCTCCTCAAGTGGGTAGGAGGCAAGGAGCACACATTTACTTCTCATACAAATTCTTTATTATTTACAAAGATCTCATACATATGTACAATGGAAGATATAAACAGATAATAAAATTTACGGAACAATAGAACAGATGGCACGAGAAGCACGTAAGAGCACACGGAAAGAAATATACATTTATAAAAGATATCGCACCACCAGTTTTGATCAGCAGAAACTTCAATGTTTTGTAGACAAAACATTATATTTTTGTTGTTACTCAGCTGATAGGCGACTTGTTTTACGGTTTCTGTGCTTTTCCATCAGCTGCAGACATTTTCAAATGAGGTTTTTGCAGATCTCTTTTTTGAAAGGCGTAAATTAACCAGAGTTTATAGCAGAACATCTCGACGAACTTCTAGCCGATTGCTGGACAGAGAAGGTCTCCGACTGTTCCGTCATGAAAGCACTAAGATTCTTCATCACATCATCCTTGTATACAAGGTTGAAAATGCACGCCAGAAAGCACTCAAGCTTGCCCACAAAAATAAGACAAGGGTCTGTGGGCAAAAAGAGAGCACCAAAGATGCCTGTGTCGTCCTGTGCGCTTAGCACGTGGTACGGTTCGATCAGCCTGCGAATTACAGGTGCAACATCGCTGATACGTAAGAAAAAAACGAAAACAAACGTGTGTTCAGTGCTGTGTTCACGGGGTTTCTGCCGCACGAGACTGAAAATCGCAACCAGGATCGCACAACATGAAATGGGCTTGAAACGAAAGCGACGAAAAACGAAACTTTACCTCTCGCTTCGGAACTCCTTTGGGAATAGAAAGAACGACATGACTTTCGACTTGTTAGAGTTCCCGCACTATTTCGCAGCGTAGTAGAACCAAGGTATCCTTTCCCGAGAGCACCATAACTTTTGAAGTCAAATTAGCGCGGACCGAGCGAACACCACGTTTTCCGCAGAACACTCGGAGCAGACGATCACGCTCATCGGATGTCGGCGACCGTTGAACCGGTTGCGCCGTTGCCCCGGCTGCCACCGGCCCGGCGGCAATGTCGATCGTAACGCCATGTTTTGAGGCGGTGGAAACAAGAACCCTACGCTTGAGCGCAGAAAGAGCGCCCCGAGGAAACATGGATGTTAACGGCTGTACCCGTCCTAGTTGCCGGAGGGGGTGATCAACATATTTGACGTCATCGTGACGTCACCCTGACTCTTGGCGGCCTCTACCGAGCTTTCCTTGAACGCCGCTAGCTGCGTTAGCCTGGTCGTGTGTCGTAAAGTTGACATTCTTGAGATACAAGAAGTAAAACTATTTTAGCCAAAGCTATTTTACACTTTCTTGCTATGGGCGCTAGCTTTGATTCTTTCAACAAAGCAAGCAGCAGACTTGAGCCTTCCGTATCTATACCTGCTTTCACCTCAAGAAAATAGCAAATTTCGCGCATTGTTCATACACGGTGCGAAGTAGTTCTTACGAGATTTGGTTGTCGCAGGAAAAAGCGATGCTTTTGGCGTTTGGAACATGTACGTCTTTATAAGATTACATGTATCTAATCTACAATTCAGCTACATATATCTTAATTCTTAGCGTTAAGAGCAAAATTAGTAACGCTCCGCAAGAAGCCGGACTTTTTTACTACGGTTCTTCAGGTGAAAAGAGGTATAGACCAATTCAATCTGCCCGTGAGCCTTTGAATGCGCTCTAGTTCGTGAAGGGGGGGGGGGGGGGGGTCGCAAATTATAGACTCATACTCTAGCGCTGACCTGACCAGAGTTTTATAAACGTCATTTATTATGTCGGAACACGTCTTCCATAGGGTTCGCCTAATGAGGACAAGCTTGGGATATGCAGAGTTACAGGCATTTTGTATATGAGCACTCCGGTTGACGAGATTCACTGGTACTAAAATATTTGTTTTCCAGTCCCAAAAGCGCTGTGATGTCTCACTTTGAATTGCGGTCAAACTTTACCTAAGCACGCATGAGCAAAACACGTCAACAACAAAAAAAAATTAAACAAAACTTATGGCTCCAATATTTTCAAACGGATCTTTCAAAATAAAAAAGGGACCGCATCTCCACGTGGTGAATGATGTTGATTGGGGCGAAGCTCTGGTGGTGCTGATGATACTAATCTTATTGTTCATAGGTAGTGCTGATGGCGCTGATTTTTGTTTATTGCTCATAGGTAGTGCTGACTTCCAAGTTGCGTTTCGACTTCAATATTACTGCTTTATGGTCGGTGAAATGCAGAGCCAGCGGTTCTTCTAGCGGATCAGCTTGATCCGCTAGAAGCCGTGGAACTCATCTCCACCGCTTAAGTCAATGGTCCACCTCAGAAAAAGAATGTGTGGTATGGAACGTGGTTACATACGCATTTGAGCATTTGACCGCAGCGCCCTCTCGTCTATAAACGTTGAGCCAATGCATGCAAAGTTTAACGCGATTATATACGCATTTGCCCGCAGCGCCCTCTCCTGTGCAGACGTTGAGCGGCTACATGCAACGTTTCATCCATGACAGAAACCGCACTTCTTGAGTGACTTCCACATATCAGAACCCCTACTCGTCCCGCACTCGGGGCCGAGTGGTTAAGGAAATGGACTACAAATCCATTGGGGTCTCCGCACAGGTTCGAATCCTGTCGACTGCGCAAACATTTTTTTTTATGTGAGCACGGACGGACGGACGGACGGAAGGACGGACAAGGCTAGACCCTAAGGAGCTTCGCCCCTAATAGTTGTGAGCCCCACTCCAAACGGATAATGAGCAACTCCGGTCAAAAATGGAACCAAATTAAATTACTGGTTATTGGAACGAAGTATCATCAAAACCGAAATAGTACGCAAAGTGAATTCGTGTATCCCGCTAAAACCGACAGTAAGGAGACGACTAGTTGCTCTGTCTCTAGCAAGCAGCCAGCAGGATTAGCTGTTAGTCAAGCAACACTGTGCTACGACGTAATTAGTGCAAAAGTAAAAAGAGACCAATGGGGTACCAGCGGACACTAACCACAGGAAGGGACAAAAGTACAGGGCGAAGAGTAAATATAATACATGAGACATACAATCGAAGCAGTATTTTCGGGGTTAGGACCAGGTCATGCCGGAGGAATGGTAGCGCCTACACTGCACAAGAGGAGGATCATACTGAAGAAGAAGAAATGACCACAGGGAATGAGAAAAAGCAGAAGGAAAGGTTCCGGTTGGAACTGCGAGAGGTTCAGATGGCATACCTATGAGACTGCTAAAAGTTCCAGGCAAAACAAGCAAATCGAAACTGAGGCAGGGGATTGACACTATAATTATGAGAGGGAAGGTACCCAGTGGCTGGAAATTAAGCAGGATGACATTATTATATAAGGGCAAGGGAGACCAAGATAATATCAAATCATACCGAAAAATCACACTAACTTCAGTAATATACAAACTAGCTATGCAAATTGTAAAAAGAAGAATAGAAAAATGAGCAAAGAGAAAGCAGATTCTAGGGGAGCTTCAAAACGGTTTCAGAAGGGGTAGACGACTATATAATAACTTATTCGTAATCACTCAGTGTCTATAGAGATAGCAATGACAATTCAAAGGCTATTATGGGTAGCATTTTAGGACATCAAGGGGCATATGACAATGTGAATAAGGAAAAACTCTGGGACCAACTAAAGGGATATGGGCTAGGGGTGACCATGGTCAAGTTTCTAGAACGGATATATACGGAGATTAGGGTGGTTACAACATGGGAAGCTGAAACTACAAGACCAGCAGCAATAAAAAGATTACTTAGACAGAGTTGCCCATTGTCTCCCCAGCACTGACTGTATAATATACGTCAGTGAGATGGTAAATAGATTAGAGCAGTGCAACCTATGTTAGACCAAACGTCCATGAAGGAAGGACATAAATTAAATCAAATATTACCAGGGTTAATGTATGCAGACAACATTGTACTCGTATCAGAAAGTTCTGAGAAACTACAGGAACTAATTAGTATTTGCAGCAGGGAAGGGGACAGTTTGGACCTAAAATTGAGTAGGGACAAGTCGGGTATAATAGTTTTCAACGACGAGAAGGGGGAACCCCTGGAGATAGAGGACACAGTGATAGAACACATAGAAAAGCACAAATATCTAGGAGTATGGTTAAATGAGGAGGGAAGTATCTAAAATAACATGAAGATATTGTAATAAAGAAGGGGAAACGAGATTTAGCTATTTTAAAACACAGGGCACTATGGAACTATAATAGATATGAAGTCGTTAGGCGTGTATGGAAGGGAGTCATGGTGCCAGGACTGTCATTTGGGAATGCGGTATTGTGTATGAGGTCAGAAATCCAGGCAAGCTTGGAGATAGAGCAAAGGAGTGTAGGTAGGTGTGCATTCGGGGCACATGGGAATACACCAAACGAGAGAGTACAGGAGGATATTGGTTGGCATCTTTTGAAAGTAGAAAAGCGATCAGTTAAGTAAAATTTGAACAAAGACTAGCTTAAATTCAGGATACACGTCGGGCAGGGAAGATGTACAGTATATCTACATATGAAAAGTCTGAACAGTAAGGGGACAAACCGAACCCGCAAGCTGATATCTAAATACGTTCAACGAGATGTGACCGATCAGAGCATATCAGTAGAAAAAGGAGTAAAGGAAACTGAGAGAAAATTGTGGGATGAAAGAATGCAGGGAAATCTGTATTCTTTCTTCCCACAATATGTATAGAAAGAATGGAGGGGAACTTTATAGTGCATAGTCGATATCCGTATAATTTGCAAAAATTAATTATTCAGAATTTCCCAAACAATTCAGCAATTGTGTATCTGCAAGTTCTGTGCATTTGTGTACCTGAAAGTTCTCTGTTTGTCTGAAAGTTTTGAACATGCACGCACTGGGAAACAATAACCGACTTCCGAACGAAAAGAAAACGAAAACGTAAATTATGAAGGAAGAGCTCCGCTGATAGCCAGTGTTTGGATCGGCTCAATTGAAAACTTGCGCTGCTCCCTTAGGCAAAGGAAAACCGCGTTTACAACACGATCGACGAGAACACACTGAAGCTACACGGTGCCCAAGTTTCTCTGCTTCTTACTCAGGGGTTCCGGTGACGTCAGAACGCCGACCTCTGATTGGCTCCGACTGGAAGGATAGTGGGTAGACCTCAAGGCAGCTAGCATTGAGGTCTATACCCACAATACTACCTCCAAATAGAGCCAATCAGCACTCGTCGTTCTGCTGTCACCGCCACCCCTGTGCAAAAAGCAGACGATCTTGTGCTCTGCATAGCAAGCTGCTTCTGGAGGTGATATGACGACACCGGAAGTGAAGCCGGGGGAGACTTCCGGTTTGGAGGGACACGCCCCCCGACTATGACAAAAACCAAATGGTCCTATTGGACGGAAAGAAGAGCTGATATGGCGCCAACAGCTTGTTTTGGTCACCCAGCGACGTCTGCTTCCGGCTTCACTTGGGATTTTTCTCGTACGGCTGGCTTGAGCCGATATATATGTCGTCGCCTCCTCTTCTTCCTACCTCCACGCTTGACACGCTCAAATCTGTGGATTGGCTACGGTTGCTCGTAGAGTCCGCTTAGCGACCTTTACGTCATGTTCCTGCGGTGATGCTGCTGTAGGCACTGCGTCACGCGCAGAGTCCACACCTCGTGTGGGCAAACGTGGGCTTGTTGGTGTAAGAGAAGGAGATGAGATCGCGCAGGGGACGTCAGAACACTGGACTCTGGTTGGAATGATTAGAAGGCGAACGCGGAGCTACAGCTGCCTTTGTCTCTTCGCGCGGTTCGAAAGCAAACGCCGAGCGCCGGACGCTGGCGTTTGGCGTTCCAACGCATCTACCCACTAATCATTTCGAGCAGAGCTCGGTTTTCTCTCGTCCCAGAGCGATCTCATGTCCTCCTCTCTCCCAGTTTCTACCCGTACTGTAACTTCCGCGAACTACTCGATGGTGTGCGATGACATTAGTGCGTCTCTTCCCTAATTGTATTTAGTATCAGCTTTGTATCTTTTAGCGAAATTGGGTCCGTAATTTAGTTTTCTCGAAGTTAGTTGGGAATAATTGGGTTTAGAAAAATTGGTTTTGATCCAATTTGGCTTTGAGCGGATTACTTAGGCTTTTTGCGCTAGTACGCCATAGCTCATGTTTACAAACAAACCGGAGCGCCCGGAGCGCCCCTAGCGGACGCCACCGGCGCCGCGCATGCGCGGTGGGGGTGTGGGCAACAAGCTCGCCGTCGCCCATAAACAAACCATTGAAATGCGATGTTGTCGGCGTCGGTGTGAGTCCCCCTGCCCTTTATCGCTTTCGAATTGTTGATTCTACGTCTTCCTGGCAATGTCTGACTACATGAGCGGCGTCAGCGAAATTAACGAGACTCGTTACACCGCAAAACTTCGCGTGAATAATCTGACATGCGGCGATTCATTCCGCGTGGACGCCGCAGAATGTACGCTAAAGCCTGACTCACATGATGAGATTTTGCTCGCAATTTTCAGTCGCGACGTCGCTCGGGCTGCAAAAGCGTGAACCGTAGCTGAGATGGTCGACGTCGATACTGAAAATCGCAAGCAGAATCGGACGAAGTGAATCAGGCATAACAAGTCGGTGATGGCTGCTGGTAACAATAATCAGCATCTCCTTGTATCTACTGTTTACGTGGAGCCTGCTTACCAACCTTCAAACTTAAGTCTTTTGAGGCCTGCACTTACTTCTTATCGCAAGTACCGGGCCAACATTTCGTCTACGGGCCGGTGTCGTCTAAAAGAGCAGACGACAAGCAGAAGCGTTTGAAAGAGCAGACGACAGTTCGAACGATCAGACGGCCGTTCGAACTTCCAAGACGCACTGAACGTAGTCCACAGGTGGGCCGTACAACTTGACGGTTTTCCGGCGTTCATGTTGGAACAAAACAAATAAATCTGATGACCACAAGTATCCGTGAATTCAACCCAAAGTGCTTCCCGCCCAAGCAATTGTGGTCCGGCGGCGTCTGGTTTACCATTTTTACAGCACATATCCACGGTCTCGGACGAACCGAGAACATGAAAACTGATCTTCAAACCTTTCTCGACTCTTTTAGTACAGCCCCAGTCGCGGCGGTTTGACGAAAAGGCATGTTTTCGTCAGGTTCCTTTCAAAACAACGCAGGAATACACGCCTCACATGGGGCCTTCCGCCCACAGCCCCAGAGCGAAATTAGTAACGCCTCGCGAGAAGTCGGACTTTTTTACTACGGTTCTTCAGGTGAAAAGAGGTATAGAACAAATTAAATCTGCCCGTGAGCCTTTGAATGCGCTCTAGCTCGTGAAGGGGGGGGGGGGGGGGGGGGTCTCAAATTATAGACTCATACTCTAGCGCTGACCGGACCAGAGTTTTATAAACGTTATTTCTTATGTCGGAACATGTCTTACATAGGGTTCGCCTCATGACGTCAAGCTTGGGATATGCAGAGTTACAGGCATTTTGTGTATGAGCACTCCGGTTGACGAGATTCACTGGTAGATTTGTTTTCCAGTCCCAAAAGCGCTGTGATGTCTCACTTTGAATTGCGGTCAAACTTTACCTAAGCACGCATGAACAAAACACGTCAACAACAAAACAAAAAATTTAAACAAAACTTATGGCTGCAACTTTTCAAACGGATCTTTTAATATAAAAAAATGACCGCATCTCGACGTGGTGAATGATGTTGATTGGGGCGAAGCTCTGGTGGTGCTGATGATACTAATTTTATTGTTCAAAGGTAGTGCTGATGGTGCTGATTTTTTGTATTGCTCATAGGTAGTGCTGAGTTCCGGGTTGCGTTTCGACTTCATTATTACTGCTTTATGGTCGGTGAAGTGCAGAGCCAGTGGTTCTTCTAGCGGATCAGTCTTGGATCCGCTAGAAGCCGTGGGAACGCATCTCCACCGCTTAAGTCAACGGTCCATCTCAGAAAGAGAATGTGTGGTATGGAACGTGGTTACATACGCATTTGAGCATTTGACCGCAGCGCCCTCTCGTCTATAAACGTTGAGCCAATGCATGCAAAGTTTAACGCGATTATATACGCATTTGACCGCAGCGCCCTCTCCTGTACAGACGTTGAGCGGCTACATGCAACGTTTCGTCCATGACAGAAACCCCAGCTCTTGAGTTACTACCACATCTCAGAGTCCCCTACTCGTCCCGCAGTCGTGCACCGAGTGGTTAAGGCGATGGACTAGAAATCCATTGGGGTCTCCCCGCAGAGGTTCGAAACCTGTCGACTGCGCAAACATTTTTTTTTTTATGTGAGCACGGACGGACGGACGGACGGACGGACAAGGCTAGACCCTAAGGAGCTTCGCCCCTAATAGTCGTAAGCCCCACTCTAAACAGATTAATGAGCAACTCCGGTCAAAAATCGAACCAAATTAAATTACTGGTTAGTGGAACGAAGTATCATCAAAACCGAAATAGTACGCAAAGTGAAGCCGTGTACCCCGCTAAAACCGACAGTAAGGACACGACTAGCTGCTCTGTAGCAGGCGGCCAGCAGGATTAGCTGTTAGTCAAGCAACACTGGGCTACGACGTAATAAGTGCACTGGAAAAAGAGACCAATGGGGTACCAGCGGACACTAACCACACAGGAAGGGACAAAGGTAGAGGGGGAAGAGGTAATATAATACATAAGACATACAATCGAAGCAGTATTTTCGGGGTTAGAACCAGATCATGCCGTAGGAATGGTAGCGTCTACACTACACAAGAGGAGGATCATACTGAAGAAGAAGAAATGACCACAGAGGAATAAGAAAAAGCAGAAGGAAAGGTTCCGGCTGGAACTGCGAGAGGTCCAGACGGCATACCAATGAGACTGATAAAAGTTCCAGGCAAAACAAGCAAATCGAAACTGAGGTAGGGGATTGACACAATAATGATGAGAGGGAGGTACCCAGTGGCTGGAAATTGAGCAGGATGAGATTATTATATAAGGGCAAGGGAGACCAAGACCCAGCATCAAATCATACCGACTAATCACAGTAACTTTAGTAATATACAAACTAGCTATGCAAATTGTAAAAAGAAGAATGGAAGAATGAGCAGAGAGAAAGCAGATTCTGGGGAGCTTCAAAACGGTTTCAGAAGGGGTAGACGACTATATAATAACTTATTCGTAATCACTCAGTGCTTAGAGATAGCAATGACAATTCAAAGGCCATTATGGGTAGCATTTTTGGACATCAAATCTTTTTTTGGACATCATATATGACAATGTGAATAAGGAAAAACTCTGGGACCACACTAAAGGGATATGGGCTAGGGGGAACCATGGTCAAGTTTCTAGAGCGGATATATACGGAGAATAGGGTGGTTATAACATGGGAAGCCGAAACTATAAGACCAGCAGCAATAAAATATTACTTAACAGAGTTGCCCATTGTCTCCCCAGCACTGTATAATATACCTCAGTGAGATGGGAAATAGATTAGAGCACTGCAACCTATGTTAGACCTGACTTACATGAAGGAAGGACATAAGTTAAATCAAGTATTGCCAGGGTTAATGTATGCAGACAACATTGTACTTGTATCAGAAAGTCGTGAGACAATACAGGAACTAATTAGGATTAGCAGCAGGGAAGGGGACAGTTTAGTCCTAAACTTCAGTAGGGACAAGTAGGGTATAATAGTTTTCAACGAGTTGAAGGGGGAACCCCTGGAGATACAGGACGCAGTGATAGAACACGTAGAAAAGTACAAATATCTGAGAGCATGGGTAAATGAGGGAAGAAAGTATCTAAAAGAACATGAATATATTGTAATAAAGAAGGGGAAACGAGATTTAGCTATTATGAAACACAGGGCACTCTGGAACAATAATAGATATGAAGTCGTTAGTGGTGTATGGAAAGGGGTCATGGTGCCAGGACTGCTCGACATTTGAGGCAATACATCCAAACGAGGGAGTACAAGGGGCAATTGGGCTGGCATCTTTCAAGTGTAGAGAAGCGATCAGTTAAGTAAAATTTGAACAAAGGCTAGCTGAAAATAAGGATACACGGTGGGCAGGGAAAGGTGTACAAGTATGTATTTATGAAAAGTCTAAAAAGTAACTGGACAAACCGAACCCGCAAGCTGAGATCTAAATACCTTCAACACTATGGGGCCGGTCAGAGCATATCAGTAGAAAAGCGTAAAGGAAGCTGAGAGGAAATTGTGGGAAGAAAGAATGCAGGGGAAATCTGCTTTAGCAATATATAAGGCACAAAAACAAGAAATAAAGAATGAACAGTTGTATGATCATTAATTGGGGAGCTCATTGCTGTTTGATGCTAGAGCAGGGATGCTAAGAACGAAAACATATATGGCTAAATTCCAGGAAATAGACACTATATGCGACGTGTGCAACCGCGAAAGAGAAACTATAGATCATGTAATTTTAAGGTGCATGGTGCTTCATCCCACCCTTTTGGGGTGGATGACTACGAATTTGGAGGGGGCACTGGGATTTGCTACATGAATGGACGAATGCATAGGAAAACAATTGCGGTAACCATTGGAGGATTGGTGGAAATGATCTAGGGAGGGGTAAAAATTAAGACAGATATAAGCAATAGAAACGCTTTAAAGAGGGGGGGGTTGTGTTAAAACAAAATTTATACAAAGTTTAAAAAAGAAGGGATGACGAAATGTTAGGCTAGGTGGCGCAAGCTGCCGCCCGTTACAAAGGGTGTAGACATTACCATCCATCCATCCATCCATCCATCCATCCAAAGGTTTAGCAAACTTGGGTTTTATCGAAATGGGCTTTGAGTGAATTACGTAGGCTTTTTACGCTAGTAAGTTGAGGTATAGGTAGTTCCGCGGTTCGCGGTCCGTATTTTGTGTGGCCCTGTCGTATAAAGTATAAAATTAGCAAAGCGTAAGGTCACTTTCCTGTATAGACGCTTTCAGGCAGCTGTGCATGGGCGCGGCCATAACTGACCTTCAGTTTTTGTTTCCTCTTATTTCGTTCGCTTCACTTCACCATTGCTAGAGCAGGACAGGTTATTGCCACTTTAGGTGCTACTGTGCCCTTCTCCCCCAGCATAGGCCTTTGTGGAAACTCGTCAACGCCCGCTTCAGTGGCAAGGCATCTTGGTAAGGCGAGAGAAGGTCGGTAATGGAGGCTCAATCTGGCGCGTGTTCAAAGCGTCTATAAACAACAACAAAAAATTATATTTCTCTTTTCTAGCGGAAAGCACACTGGCTTATTTATTTATTTAAATATTTATTTAAAATACTGCCAACCCTAACGTGTTATTGCAAGATGGGGCTACAACAATTAATGTATTTGTGCATACAAAACACAGGAAGTTCTGCATAAAAGAAAAATCAACATAAATGCATTTTTATAGTAAATTCATCGCACAAAAATAAAGAAAAAAGATCCTATAATAATAAACGCAATTACGCATCAGGGAACAAATTCAGCAATTTTCATTCAAATGTCTTTACAGAAGAAACGAAAGTAAACACATTCTGAGGCAACATATTCCGATCTTCGAGCGTTTTCCAGAGAAAAGAGTACTTGTGAACGTTGGTGTTTGGTATGCAGGGGTTGACCGAAAATTAAATATCAAAACGACGAGATCGCCTAGTTAAAACGACGAGATCTCATGTAATCGTGTGTGTCAACGTTGACATGCTTGAGATAGAACAAGTAGAACAATTTTAGCCAAGTTATTTTTCGCCTAGTTGCTATACGTGGTAGCTTTAATTATCTCAACAAAGCCGTAACAGACTCGAGCGCAGTCATGGTGCTATCGTCTCCGTGTTGAAGTTCACCGAACAATGGCGCGTCGTTCAACACTTCCCTCTCAGCCGATGGTCAGATGTCAAAAGGGGCTACCCCGCCTACAACCAGCGCGGCACGACACAGCAACGCCACATCTAACACGCTTCACAACTGAGGTTGGTTATTTGAAAAATGCAGAATGCAAACGCACTGATAACCGATTATTTTTAAGTGTCGTGACCCCATCGACAAACAGTGCGTACTAACATGTTTTTGCAAGTTTCGGAGCGTAGTTGACAGTTATTTACAATTGCTATGCTTTCCATTTCACACGACACGTGCCTCCTTTTTTGGGAGGGATTGCTACCACTTTCCGGAGACGTTAAACTAAATCCTGGCCTGGTAATGAGAAACTAGAGAAAATGCTCGAAAAGCTTGTGGAAACAAATGAAGAGAATCAAAAGGAAACTCAGGAATGGTTGGATGCGATCACTTTGTGAATCGGCGAACTTAAACACAAAGTAAACACCTTAGAAAAGCAGATTCAAGAGATAACGCGAATTAAAGAAATATTTGCCGCTTTTGAGGAACAGTTCAGGATTTCAACGCTGAACAAATAGTTGTACGCGCGAAAAATACGACTTCTTCGAATCTGGAATCGACGATCTAAACAATCGGATGAGAAGAAATAACCTGATTTTCCGGGGCCTTCCAGAAAAACCGAGCGAGGCATGGGACCGAAGAGCGAGTACTATCAGGGAGTTTGTCAAAAGCTATTTGGGCTGAGAGGTCGGTGCGACAGAAGCGTGGACGTTGTGATAGGCAACAAACCTGGTGACACAGCACGTCCTGTTGCTGTACGCTTCATGGATTACCGAAGTAGGCAGGATGTTCTGACGAATGCATACTAACTAAAAAAAACGTAAACACACAACGTGCTTCGATCTTGCAAGATTTCACACCTTGAACGTGTCTTTATTGTAGTAAACTATGGCAATTTAGTCAGCCATTATAAAGGGTAAGAAACGTGAAAGTCAAACTTGTTTATGATAAGCTCTACGCAGATGACAAACAGTATGCCTATTCACCACAGTGTGACGAGCTTATTTTGTTGGGGGAATATCCTTATAACAGGCATGAACAATAGCATAAGGTAACACGCATCCAAAAAGGGATTGATGCAGCATTAATTATTGATAACTTTCGTAGTCTCGTTTCTAAACAAGAGGATCTTGCTTTCACAATAGATGATAACAATGCCAAAATAGTAATTGGCACCAAAACATGGTTAGCTTCCCAAGGGCTCAGCAAAATGCTGTCTTTTTTGTTTGGGGGGGGGGAGGGGGTTACTTATTTTTGTTAGCGAATCTGTTATTGCGATACAAATGTCTGTAGATAGCGACATAGAAATAGTTTGCCTCCGATTAGAATTCGCTCGTTCGCGACTTGTTCTTGGCGCCTGTTATCGCCCGCCGGGACGGGAAAGCAGTTTTTCAGAAAAACTGTTCGACTGGATTAAAAGTATCTTCTATCGCTACCCTGATTCTTTTACAAAGTTAGGCGGGGACTTCAACTACCTTGGTGTTAACTGGAAAGGAGGAAACATTTAAACCTCATGTTCAAACCCAGTTGAAGCCTCAAATTGTCTTGATATAGTAAGCGTTCTTCTTCTTTTCAAGTGGTGACTCAGCCCACCAGAAACAATGCTCCTGCATACTTAGTTTTTGTATCTGCCCCTTATGATATTAAGACAGTTCACGTTCTTGAAAAAATTGGTGACCATAGTATTGTTTTTTGTTGATACGCGACTTCCGATTCAATATAGAGTTACAGCATTAAAAGTAATTTAGGACTACAGTAAGATTGACGAAAGCTCCCTTGTTGCTTCTTTTCAAGGTTTGCGTCTACGTACCTATGCGATTTAAAAATATCTGTTGAAGCGAGTTGGAATATGCTAAAAACAGAGTTCCAAAGACCGACATCTACTTTCATTCCAAAAATTGTTCTTAAAACGAATGCTGAACGGCCGTGGTTTACTAACCGACTACAGAGATTCTCCAACAAACAGAAACGTCGTCTTTCGAAAGGCGAAGTTAAGTGACTTTGTTTCAGATTGTTCTAAGTATAACCAGAGCTACACTTAATACTAATTAAAAACTAAGAAGGCAAAAAACCAGTATGACATGAGTGATCTCCTAAATGTATTGAAAACTAATCCTAAAACATTTTGCAAGACTATTGGTCCCAAGCAAGAGCGAACCTTGCCCAGTATCTATAATGATCATGGATCGGAGCTCTCCCACCATGAATCAGCAACCGTCTTTAATGAGTATTTTGTATCTGTATTTACCGAGGAACTGTTTCCCTTACCATGCGATTCAATATATGTTTCGCCTTCTCTCCTGTCACATTTACGCAAGAAGGAATTTTGGCCAGCATTGTCGGACTTTTCCCAAGTTTAGCACCCGGAGATGACGAAATGTGTTCAAAACTTTTCAAAAATAATTCGAACAATGTCTTCTCACCTGCGTTCTTTTATTTTCAAGCAGCCAATAGAGCCAATATACGTACCTTCCGGCAGACTGGAGGTCTGGGAAAGTATCTAGAGATATGATAATTTATGTAATTACAAACCAATATCCTTAACAAAGATACCATGTAAAATTATGGCGCATATTATATATTCCCATGTTATTAGCTACTTATGTGACCATCACCCCATTTGCACTAGGGCTGGGCACTTGATCGATTAACCTACCGATCAATTGATTGATGCTTTTATCGCGAATAATTTCTTTTAACCGGTTAATCGGTTAAGTTTTGACAAACAAAAAACAAGTAAAACATCAACGCTTTTCCTACGCAGACGTGGACGAGTACACATGTATGAAGGCAAGCTTTAGGCTAAATTTTAACCTAAAGTTAACCGCATGGGTGAGATTTGTAACTCCAAACAAGTGATGAAGGTTTTATGTTTCCCGGCTACTTCAACTCCGTGCGAATGTCCGTTTAGCGCAGCAGATAACACTCTGAACAACCAAAGGAGTTCGCTATTGCCGGGGAATATCAACGAGGCCACTTTGCTTCTGCGGTTAAAGTAATAATTTGTGATTGTGGGTGTCATTTGGCTGTTCTCATCTACACATTGATTAAAATCCGAAATTGCACATTGCCCCTTTTAATACATCTTCAGCAAAGGCAAAAAAAAAAATTTTATACATTTTTAGTTGTTATGCATGGGAGCGAACGAAACCGATTAATCGATGGATTAATCGATTAAAGGGTGGCGATTAATCGGGTTAAAATTTGTAATCGACGCCCAGCCCTACTTTGCACTTATCAACATGGCTTTAGGAAAAGTTTTTCGTGCGAACCACAACCTTTTTTTTAAATTGCTACTTATTTGCACGACAATACCTATGCCTCTAAAACTACAGATGCCATTTTTAGTGATTTTGCTAAAGCCTTCGATACCATACCCCAACAACGTTTGCTCTATAAGCTAACTCAATTCAACGTTTATCCCGTTATCGTACAGTGGATTGCTCACTTTCTAGTTAACCGTAAGCAAGCTACGTGTGTTGGGGAGAGAAACTTTCCCAAATTACCAGTGAAATGGGGGTTCCACAGGTCAGCATACTGGGACCACTATTATTTCTAATATATATTAACGACCTCTCACTCGCCTTACCACCCCACATAAGACTCTTCGCGGATGACTGTGTTGTTTATCGTCGCATCACTAGCCCTGATGATGAAGCACTACTAGAACATGATCTGAACATACTTTCACAGACCCTTTCCATCACTAAAGAAGTATACACTCAACCACACAGACATAAAGTTAGTGCTTACAAGTATTTTGGAGTCACATTTGCAGAGAACCTCACTTGCAATGAACACATTAATAATACCGTGTCACGTCCGTGTAAAAGCACTAGGATACATTAAACGCGCAATGCTTTTTTAGCTCATCAAAGACTAAAACGTACCGCATATAAAACTTTCGTGAGGTCAAAACTAGAGTATGCTAACATCATCTCTTTCCTCCTCATGCTTGTCTTATCAACAAGCTTGAATCGGTACAAAATAAAGCATCACGTTACATTAATCATGACTACTCGTTTACCTCGAGTGTCACAGCTATATAAAAAAAGAAAACCTAGACTGAAGATTACAAACCGACAAAACCAAAATTTCCCATCTTGTTTTTTTTATTTTTTTCGTGGCCTTTACTTGTTATCATCTGAGTTTCGCAGCCTACATCTCGAGAGCCCACCTTAAATTTCCAAGCGCCTTGATTACTCCCTTAAAGTTCAGCCTCCCTTCTCCAGAACTAAAAACATTTCAAACTTTTCACTCTCCCTTGCCATTGCCGACTGGAACTCATTGCCCACGCTCAATGTCCACAAAACTGGAAAAAAAAAGTGTGAAATGTGTGATTGACTTTTGTGAAGTGTGTTAATGTTGCTTTTTTTTTCGAGTTTTGCTTTTGTTTTTTATTGTTGTGTACTTTATTGTAGATACTTCGCCCCCTCACGTAAAGTGCTCTCTTTTGCACGTTTGAGGTACTAAAACTGAACTTAGCTGAACTGACGTTCGTGCTTTGGGATCGTCTCTCATGCCTTTCCTTCGTTGTGTAAAGTAGTGATTGGAACTGCTTTTCGCGTTTTCCAACATTTTGGTTTCGGTGCATAGCGATATCGGTGAGCCTTCAATGTATCCTTTTGTACATTAGTACTCTTGCGCATAAACTGTGCAATCATGCTGTGCTGCCCTGCACTGCGCCACAGGATGAACGTGCCAAATGCTGCAGTTATGTCTCCAAAAAGTAGCGTCTCCTGGGGCCCTAAACTCGTCAAACACAAAGTTGAAGCAGAAAGTTCGCGGAGCGCGCCGATTGGACGTCGGCGAATAAAGCGCCAAGTCATCGTCGTGATAGGCCAATCGGTGCGCTCCGTCAACTTCGGCCCCAACTTTGTGTTTGACGAGTTTAGAGGCTCCGAGCAAAGAATGAACGCTATACAACACGCGACGTGCAAGAGCGTCCGCCGTAGATTTTCCGTGTTCTCGTAGCCGACTGCCACACCAGTAAACAGAATAAGACAGAACAAAAACTGAAGGTCGGTTATGGCTGCGCTTATGAACAGCTGCTGCAAAGTGTCTACGCGAGCTCAGAGTATTTATGTATTTATTTACACAGATACTTGCTGCGCACGTTATGCATTATGCAGGGTGTTACAAGAAGAATCAGTAAGTACAACCTTTTCACTCTAAAAAACTTCTCTGAAGTCCATCATAAAAAGAAATAAACATACATAATTATCAGTCCAGAGAAATCAGTTCTTCCGGAAGCGCATTTGAACAAAAGATGAATAAGAAAAGCAATTCCTCCGAATAAAGTCTAACGTATTACTTGCCTTCGCTACAGTATTAGCTACGTGGTCCATCCATTTTAAATTATTCGAAAAATACACTCCCAAATACTTGTGTTTATCTACCCGTTCAAGTTCATAATTTTTATTTTTATTTATCGGGCTAACCATAGATCGAGTAAAACACATGTATTTGCACTTTTTTATATTCAATCTAATTTCCCGACGGCCACACCGGCGGTCGAACAGTCCCAAATTCCTTTGCATCATACAGACGTTCGCATCATTTCCAACAACTCTGTGTTGAAAATAACTGTGTGTTGAAGTATATGATCAAGCAATGGCGAGTTTGCGCGGAGTTTTGAAAAAGGTCTAACAGACCCTTATACTCCTGTTATATATTCTTCTGTATATGTAACTTCCTTCTCTGATGTATACCGTCAATTTTCATTTCCGCGAGCAAGAAAACAGGAATATTGCGATGCATCCTCGCTGCACACCTTGCGCCAGCACCCAATGTCCAAGACCAAACGTTTCTTTTTTTTTTTTTAATGAGGCAGCGCGTAGAATTTGTTTTTTAGCCGCTCGCTTTATGAATACGCACTGATCTTTCCTACATACCCTGTAGATGTGCGACGCAAAGGACTAAAAGGGAAGCAGCTTACCTTACTTCTTGAGATGGATAGCATGGCTAGTCAGCTGAGTGCCGTACCGCGTACCGCAGCACCAACGTGACGCCGTCCGATCGCCGTACAGCTGATGACCAGTGTCGCTACCCCTCTCGGCAGATAGTTGCGGTTTTGCCGTAGATTCGCGAAACCAAACATTGAGCTAAGATATTTACAAGACGACACGTAATATCGAGAAAAAAAGTATACATTTTAATTAACGGGACACTTAAGTAGCTGAAAACAGTCCTAATCCCAAATTTGAAAGTATTGACCGGCGAAGTATTGATGGTCATAAATTTTTATAAAATTTTCACCACAGAGTAAAACATCCACCCCTAAGTAATTTTCTTTCGAGAAAACGAATTTTTAAGGTTTACGGATACACCTTCGAATCGCTGGCTGAGAGCCGTCGACGCTTCCTCCAACACGGCTTTATGCGTAGTAGTGGTAGTGAGCGTCTGGGGTTTTGCAGACTGTCTGGTTTAGGATATTTGTGGCATGTGTGATGGAGGGTGGGGAGGATTGGTAATGTGCTGGGGGGGGGGGAAGGGGGGGCAATAAGATTACAAAAAAAATGCAGCGGTGACATCTCATCGGTTTTCGACCGAGAAATCTCTTCGACGGAAGTGGTTCCGCGCAATCTGACGCGAACGGTGGCTCCTAACGTTCGCGTCGTGATAGAAAACAGTTTACACCTTGCTAGCAAATAAAACCTTCCGTGCAATTTTGCTCCGGAGCGGCATCTGGGTCCAAATGTAAACAGATCGAGAATGCAGCCCCCACTTGAGTTTTGCTCGGAGGCGACGCCGGCGGATCGAATGCAAACGGCGAATCGTCCTAAAAACCCGCCCTGAAAATCTTAAAACATTTGTTGTCATCGCTTGACTAAGACAAGCTTGATGATGAATCGTAGTCCTTTATTTCCCACGGATGATCGCGAGGGCCTTCTGACTGGTTCTGACACTGGACGAAAAAGAATCAAGCTGCCCATCTGCTGATGTTTAGACAACATCTGAAGTCACAACAGGATGTCGTAACAGTAAAGTTGCAAATTAGTTTCGGTTTCGGTTATATCGTATGTCTACAATTAACAATTATTTTTATATTTTTGGGTAATTTATTTGCTGCTCTGGGCTCAGTTTCTTGTGCTCTTTCAGAAAATATGTTTAGTTTAAAACGTTCATATTGACGCCGGAGCTCCCCTTTTGAAGGGACACTGACAGGGTATTTTTATGTTCGCCGAGGTTTTTATTTGAACATGACCTATAAGAGCCCAACCACCCTGAGCACAATTTGCGGCTTGAAATTCGTTTTCTGTCCGCCCGAAAACTGCGGGTCGAGAATTGGTTTCTTTGAAAAGCGCTGAGTCTTTTCTTCTTTTTTTTTTTGGTAACATGGCGTTCGAACTATAGCGTAACCAAATATATTTAAAGTCTAAGGCACACACTCAATATTAAGAATATAAAAGAATATGAGCCCCAGTTCATGTGGCTTCCAAAAAACTGCAACGATTTTGATCGAAAAAAAAAAGTTGCACAAATTACAAGTACACGTACTACGTCATTGTCAAAATGGTGATGTACCAGGGGCTGGAGGAGGCCATGGCGGCGCACGACGAACCAACGTTGCAACGGACGTGGGAACGCTACTTCGGAACTGTCGTTCGTGGTACCTCCCAATCGATCTTCAAGCGCAGAACAGCTAGCAGAAGGGAGATAAGTAAGAAACAATCGCACGACAAATGGTGGTACTCAACATCGTCGTTGCCGTCCTCTGCATCACACGCAAGAGAAGCGGCGGAACGGAAAACAAATTGGGTAGGGAGCGACAGCGACGTGACTTCCAGCAACTCCCTCTCCTTCACATTTCCCCCTCGTCCTCGGTACGCGTAGTCGACCATGAATCTTCGGCGGCACATCACAAGGCGACACGATGGAATGGGAGCGGCTGACGATGATTTATTTGGCGGTAAACAAAAGGCTACTAGTCACGGCGGCGAATTCAAAGGAGCGTTGAAAGCGTCGGGCAGAGCGACAATAATCCGCGTGTGGAAGCACAGCGCGAAGATAATGGCGTCTGTTCTTGATAAGGCCGTAAGCCAGACAAGCTGCAGCCAGCCAGCAGGCAAATCTCTCGAGGCGGCATCGCTGTCTCGGTGTGTGCCGAGGCGGCATCGCTGTGTACGATATAGGTTGCGCAAGCTACCTTCCGTTAAAAAAGGTGCAGCCATTGTGCATCACGTCCATCCATTCATTCAGCCGTAACACTGTACTTTTAGCGCTGCTTGGTAGTTACCCCATCAAGCCGTATAGACCTTTTCATCCTCCGTCGCATGGGCACTGCCATCTTGGAACCACGTGAAGCGGCCGCCATTAGGTTGCTTCAACTTGTTGCTCCGCTCTCCCCTCCGCGCCTTAGCGGGTGTCGTTGTATTCGTGTTTTTCGTCGCGTTTGACCGTGCTTTTCTGCCTTACTCCGTGCGCTGTACTCCTAATCGCATTACTACCTAATTGCATTACGTCATAATGTGCACAACTTCTGCTGTTCACTTCGTAGCAAGATTTGGCTATTTTCACCGTCGGCGTTCCGAATGCGTGCGAGGATGAGGCAGAAGAATCAGCGTGAGCACTGAGCCACATTTATTATGTGGATGACTAAAACGTTACGAGGGTTGAAAAGTATATTCCTTATGACAACTAAGGTTTGTTTACTAATAATGGCGGAACATTCACAATAAGAAGCGCGTGTATTCATATCGCGCATTTAGGATCGGAAGGTGTCAATAATAGCCTAAGGAGACTATCTCTGTTTCCTGAAAGTATCGTCCTTTGTGTTCATGATAGATCGAAAACAGTTTCTGTTGATTATGTGAGGGAACTCGTGGAGGAAATAGGCAACGAACGTTTAACTTGCATTTTATCTTTTGCTAGGAAGAATGGTACGTCAACATCAAGCGATTTGTTTGTTCATAATATCACACCTACATGCGTATGAGGTTCTTAGTAGTTATTGCGACATAAACATTCGGTTGGTCGGTTTACTTATGAAGTTTAGATAATTGTATACTGTGCTCGATTCCTTTTCGGCAGTCTTTCAAGTGATTTAGTGATTGTCTTTAGATAGCCGCTTCTATTCACTTAATTTATATTAACTCAAAAGCTGGGACTTCCCGCTTAAACTGCCACAGACGCCTTAATAATAGCGAGTTCTAGAATAGCATACGCAAGAAAATGGCGACCTCTCTATTAGCCAGTCCTAAACGCGTTTTGGGCTGGGCGCATGCGCAAAAATTACCACGCTTCTTTTTTTTTTCTTTTTTTTTTTTTTTTGTTAACGCAAAAATTATGCATACGCTGTTCTAACTTTCGCCAGTATCCGCGGTCCGCAATATTTAACACCGAAAAAAAAAAGTCGTCTGTATCACAATCACCCGAGTCCAGGGTTGTCGATATAGCGAAATAGAGGTTTAATTTTAGTGGCTAGCGACGCCCAAATTTAAAAAAAAAACGGATCTGTTCAAACAAATAAAGATTTGTTCACACAGGTCCATAAAGTGGAACCTATACTTCGTTTAACCTTCCGTCCAGACGCAGCCGATGCTACGAGATTATATGACGAATCACAGAGCGTCAAAAGGGCACCATCATGGTGTTCGTAATGTTTCTGTGCATGTTCTATCATCGCTGAACCAATCATAGACAGAACAAGCTTAGTGACTTGCACTTTTGACGCTGCTTGATTGGTCCCGTTCCCTCGTAGTATCCGCTGCGTCTGGACGGAAGGTGAAACGAAGTATAGCGCTAGACTTCAGTCAAACTTTCCGACGTACTTCTCCTGCGTCCTTTAATTTTGATTGGGCAATTTTACGGAAGACAAATTCCAAACTTAATTGGACGCGTGTGTCCCTTTTACGGAAGACAAACGGCGGACTTAATTTGACGGGTCTGCCACTTATATCATATCCTGAGTAAACAAATGTTCATTTAAATATAATTTATTTCCTGGTGCCAATATTGTGAAATGCTGCGTATGAGTACTTTGGCAGGGTTGGTAATTTAAGAAATTTCCTACTGGGCCTAGGTAGCCCTGTCGAAATATTTCTTGCGTATTTAATTAAAAAAACTAAAACAGGCCGAGGTGATACTACTTGTTTATATAAACTATCTGAGTCATTATACGAGTCGTTTTCTGTCCGCAAAGTTCACTAAAAGTTGGTTGTCCACGAAAACTGCCCGGTTCAGCAGAACGCTAATCAAGCTGTAGATACGTTTCTTCACATTCACGTATTAGTCTCTTAATTAATAAAATTTTCTGGAAACATGTGTCATCGGGTGCGGCCATAGATTATGGTAATCTTCCCTGTACATGAGTTCAGGCGTTTCACCACCGACCATATTCAGACACATCAAAAGAGTGCGTAAAAAGGCCCGCAATTTAGGCTCAAAGCCACCTCGTAGTCCTCAAAGTGGCTCATTACCACTGTTTCGTAGCTTGTGTGCTACAAGGGAAACAAACGTATCACAAAATGAGGAAAACTACATAAAACAGCAACAAAGTCGCGTGCATGTTAAAACCGAAACGCCAAAAATTTAAGCAACCTAATGGTGCCGAGTGCTTCAGCGCCCTCTATGCACCGGTTCGGCAACTTCAGGGGTGAAAAGGTCTTTACGTCTGTAGCGGTTGGACGTAAAGTGAAAGGGAACATAAAAATCACTTTCTTGCACAATCGCATCCGCGAATCGTTCAGGTGCTTCTGACATTTCAAGCAAGCCCTGCACCGGAGGCGTGAATACATGTCCTAGCGTCGCATCAAAGCCAACTAAAAGTTTCAAAAAACCACTGAAAAGAAAAACAAAATTTGAAACACTTTGGTTGGGACACGTGTGTCAAAAAATAAATATTACATGAAAAACAAATTTTTTAGAGCAATATCGATTGCGCGAGACGCGATGTAGTGGGGGTACAGGGTAGTCACCTCCTATCCATTTGCTTTCTCTCTTGGCATTGTCAGCTTAGGGGCCGTTTACCACTAAGCTGACAGTCCTGTGGAAGCTACGCGCTTGTTGGGCCCGCCCAACAGCCCACCACACTTTTGCCACGTGATCACGTGATCACCCTCCCTCGCGCATACCGACGAGCTTCAGGACGATTTTCTTTAGAACTTAAACTTGAAGGACACAAGTGAAGGTGAGGAAACCGACACCGCCTTCTCTGTATTCAATTCGGAATAGGGATTTGGAAGAACGCTCAACTAAAAGGGGCCATGAAACGAATTTCGGGGTGGGATGAATGAATTTAGATTGGGATTTTACTAATAGCATATCATCTAGTGGGTAAGAAAGAAAGGTAGAAAGTCAAAAGTGTGATTTTCGGCACGAAAAGTTGAAAACACAGCGGACAATGTTGTACCTTCTTCCCTTTAAAAGCTCTCTGCCTTTTTACTGTGATACATCCGCAGTACCCGAAGCGCGTCATCCGGCCCAAACGCACGTCACACGATACCGAACCTCACTTATTCGCTTCACCCCGAAGCTGACAGTACGGCAGAAGCTATGCGCTTGCCGGACCAATCAGCCGCCTTCCTTCCGTCACCTGACCTCATTCTCTGCGCGTGGGAGCGAGCATGATCACGTGGCAAAAGTGTGGCTGGCCTAACGAGCACGTAGCGTAGCTTCCATACCACTGTCAGCTTAGGGGTGAAAGGGGTGGGGGAAAAAATTTTTGTTCGAGTTTTGAGCGACGGGCTAATCTTCTAGGGGAGAATGGTGGTGTCCGGGCACACAAACGAGGATTCGAGCAAGAGAGGAGTCCCCCTACTCGTCTTCTTGAGCTGTTTGGTACAATGCGCGGTTTTTCAGTTGAGGATAAAAGCTAAGAAGGAAAAAGTTGAAAAATCGTTTCATGACAGCTTTAAACAGTTGAGCGTACTTCCAAAGAGCGGCGCTGCTCCGATGTTTAGTGCGGCTACATAACGGTTCTTGCTATGTCGTGACTACGAAGCAAGATCCACAACGTTGCTAGATTATCTCTCAACTAAGCCTCACAGACATCAACCAGGTGCACATTGAAAGATCGTTCAATTAGCTTTAAATTTAGTTTGCTTGTGCCTTTGAACTAAATACTGGTGTTTTTGGGGTTACGCTGCAACATACAACACATTTAAGCTAGAAAATGAACGCTGGAATTCCGTTTCCGTACCCTTTTAAAGGGGTTATGACACGCCAGAAATAAAATTTGAGATAACAATACAGCTAGGACTCATTTTATGTTCTTTAATCCTGCTAAATTTGTTTTGAAAATGGCGCGATATTTTCGTGAATAGGTTCATCTTCCTCGTTCAGCTTCCACGTTTCGAGCATGCTGTCCGTGACGATTACGTCTACGGCATCGCTTGCCTTGTCAAAGTGTTCGACATTGATCACAGCAGCGATGTGAGGGATTGCTATCAAGAGATGTTGGAAGCTGTTCATTTTGACTGCGACCCGCTGGCGACCAGCTCCAGCGACGACTAGTTACGGACGAACTCGCCGTGGTCACCGTCGTCCGGGAATATATCGCAGGCGCATACAGGGTGGAAGGTCAATGGGCCGGAGGCGAGATCGAGAATAACGTTTTGGTGACTGAACTGCGTGGCCGGTGCTCATCGTACCGCGGCGAGGAAAGCTTGGTCGATCATGGCCCCTTATTGGAAAGACCAGTTTGAAAATCGAACTGGTCCCTATTGGAAAGACCCGTTTGAAAATCTAACTGGTCAGACTTGTATTTGGACTGGCGAAACTGGTATTTGGACTGGTCATGCTGGTCTAACAGGAAATCAAACTGGTGCAACTGGTAGCCAGATTTGTCTAACTGGTAACCATATTGACCTAACTGGTCACCGGATTGCCTTCTAAGTGGTCACCAGATTGGCCTGACTGGTCACCATATTGGCCTAACTGGTCACCAGATTGGCCGAACTGCTCACCAGATTGGCCGAACTGGTCACCAGATTGGCCGAACTGGTCACCGGATTGGCCGAACTGGTCAGCGGATTGGCTCGAACTAGTCACCAGACTGACCGATCTAGTCCAACTGGTAACCAGATTGACCAAACTGGTCACCATGATTGGCCTACCTGGTCTAACTGGTTACCAGTTTGACCCTCTCTCTCACTTTATTTATTGGCCTTCTCATTTTGATTTATTGGCATTCAAATAATTACGGCATGATCGAGCGGTTACGTTTGACTAAGAGATTCATCCCCTGAGCCGTTCAAGATACGCTCAGAGCTATGACAGTGCTGGAAAACAATCAACATGCTGGGAATATTTTTTATTGCTTAGGCGGTTACCGAGAAATTTCGTACGTTCAAAACGACCAGTGTAAAAGACGGGAACGCGGAGCTCGGAAGTAGTGACCGGGTTAGTGTGCTGTTGTATTGACGTTTGTATGTGCGGTGTATGTGTATGCGCTCATTGTATGTTCAGCTGATGAGTGTAGTAGGCGTATTGTGTCTACATTTGTGTATAATAAAAATTTCTGAAGCGCAGTGGTGAGCGAACAAATAAAAATATTTTTTTGCCGAACCAGCGTGACAAGTCAACCAGTGTGACCAGTTCAACCACTGTGACCAGTTCAACCAAACCAGTATGACCAGTTCAACCGCCATGACCAGTCAACCAGTGTGACGAGTTCGAACCACCTTGACCAGTTCAACCATTATGATACTGGTCAAACTGGAGCAATAACCAAGTTTGAAACTGGTACCAGTTTGATTTGGTCTTTCCAATAGAGGGGGGGGCGCCTAGAATGAGAGAGCGTTTATGATCACGTGGTTTAAGGACACTATGGTACAGTGTTCTAGAGGGTGTAGTGGCAAGAGCAGCGCCCGCTTACAATGGGCCGCGTGAAGACGGTCAACGTAGATGCCACGAGTGGCGCTGGAGTTCTGTGCCCTAGGAGAATTTCTGGCAGATGGCAGATGTGCGATGAGCGAAGAAGACGACGAGGCTGACGGCTGACGAGGGCACGTTCCTGTAGCAATATCTATACTCTTTTTCACCTTGTGTCGCACCGCAGGAAGAGGCTACAAGCGCGAGCTCCTTGCTCTAGGGCACATCTCGGCGTCGCAAGGATCTCGTGCAAGGGCAGCTGCCAACGCTACGAGCTCGCGCTTATGGCCTTCGCTGCGGTACAACATAAGGTGACGAGACCATGTCCGCTGAGGCTCTAGACATGAAGCGCGTGTGTCGCCGGCGCTTCGTTCTTCTTTATTCCATGCCTCTTGCCACAGTCCCTAGGGCACAGAACAGCAGCGCTACGGTGTCGTCTACGCGCAAAATCTTCACGCGGTGGCCGCTGCTCTTTGCACTACAACTCTCTAGAACACTGTAACTATGGTGTGACTAACTTGGGCAGTGTTGCCTGGTCACCCAATGAAAATGATAAAAATTCGTGAATTGATTATTGCAATTACAGAGCTCTAAACATCGAGTAACTTGGTGTATATACTAAATAGCCTATGAGGCATTTCATTTCAAGAATAATCTGTCCATTCAGTTTTCGTATCATAACCCCTTTAGGGCCACGACCACACTAGCGGCAGCGGCGATCACCGGTCGGTGCCGCTGGGCGGCACCTGCCGGTCCGGCGTCCCAACGCAAGGGGGCCACACTGGCTCGATCGTGGCCTCCGTTTTGCGGGCGTTATAGTCACGTGGCAGCATTGCATAGCTTTTCGCGTTCTCGAGATCGCGCGCGCGCCATCTCCGCCGGATTTCTTGCTCTTGCGCGGTGTCACTGCTCTTCCGTTGTGGTATATTCGGAAACTGGTCGGCGCCGGACGCTCCAGCAGACCGGAGTCGGAGCTACCGGATCTCGGGCGCCTCCGCATCGGTGGCAAAGTCGGCGCGCACCGATCGAACGCTCTCGCGTTTTCAGGGCGGCAAGCCGAGGGGATGAAGGTCGCCTGTGCCACCAGAGGACGGCGCGAGCCGCTTCCCCTCTAGCGGAACTTTTGCTTCTCCAGATTCAAGGGGCTCAGCAGTATTCAGTCATCCATCCATCCGTCAATCCTTGAAAAATGGCAGCCATCAACGCGGACGCTGATTAGGTCAACACGCATGCCAGCCGTGCCAAGCGGGAGTTCCTGCGAAACTGCAAAAACAGACAACAATGCACAGCTTGAGAAACTTTCGTACTTTTGTTCTTACCGCTTCGTCCGTGTAGCTTCGCACTATAGGAAGTATTCACTGGACGCCATCTTTGTGGGTGCTGTTGAAAGCGCATGCTCAGGATGAGCTCACATTAATAGCCTGCTAAGACCGGCACTCTCGATGGTGCGGAATGCATGTTGCCAAAAGAACTGTAGAAGCTCACCATCAGCCAGCGCTCAGCATTCGCGCACACAGATATGACCGCCAGTAGAATATGCTCCTCTAGAAACATAGGCCTTGACCGGGCACCGTACAAGGTGCGTCAAACAACTCGGCAAACTTCGCTTCGTAAATACGGCTCTCGTCGTCGCCGTCCGAGCTGCTGGTGTTGTCGCTGTCTGCTAGCTTCGCCAGCAGCACTGACGGTGTCACCCCTAACATTAAACGTCTTCGTTTCAACGACATTTCACCTCAATTCGGGGAGCACAACACAACGGTGACGGCGTCGGACTGACGGCTGTTTTTCGCAGCCCTCTTTTTGTTCGATGTAGCTGCGTTCTCGCCGTCCGCTACCGACACAAATCAAAATGGCGGAATGGCTGGAGTCACGTGACCGGTCGGCAGCCAGATCTGTCGTGCGCTCCCCACTTCCAAGTCAGAGCGCCTCAAACCGCTCCGATTCGGAGGACGGCGAGAGTCGAGAGCTTCGAGAGCGCTCCGAAAGAACCTACCGAATATACTTGGAGCGCCTGGCATCGACCAGCCGAATGCACACCGGCTTTTCAGAGCGCTCCAAGAGGCTGAAAAGCGACCAGCTGAATATACCATTAGATTCTTCCGTTTCGGCCGAGTTGGTGCCACCTAGAGCCACTCTTTGTGGCTGCGTAGCTGCCAGAGTAGCGCCACGCTTTCCCCTGTGCCACCTCTCACCGCGATTGGTCACACGCGGTACCATAAGCAACGACCCGAGCTGGCTCGGTTCGTATAGCAAACGAGTGACTACTGGTCACGTGACCTCGCAAGAGCCGTGATGTCACTGGTAAGATGGCAGCGCCCAGAACTGGTAGCTGAGAGTTTGTTCAGTGTGCGGAGTCGTGATGTGCAGCTGCTTGCCGGTGATTTCGGACTTCTTCGTGCTCTCTGATGCAGGTATAACGTGAAGATCTGAAAGAATTAGACTTTATACCTTTTCTGTGCAAGATCGCTCTGGATATTAGCACCTGCGCGACAGAATCAATCATATCGCCGTAATGGTGCTCGGATTCCTCAATGTGTTCGAGGATCGATAAGGCTTTTAGCATGCAATTTTCGCATACTCTTGGCTTTGTTTCAACGTTGAAGTGTCTGAGAACCGATGCGGAACTTATCATCCCTGGCGAATGCCAAGTTCTATGGTGTGCTTAAAAAGCACGGTGGAAGCATGGGGTGATCGCACCGGTGCCTTAGCATGTTACGACCGTGTGATTTCACTGTTCGCTTTTGAGTTGAGGATTACAGTTAAGAAAGAAGAAGTTAAAAAAATCATTTCATGGTCTCTTTAACACGGATATGTGCGCTACACCAGATAAAAATATTGACATTTTGCATGTCGGTAAACTTCCGGACAACCAGTTGGCCTGTTGGCAAGAACACCTAATGAGGGCTCCTCTCGCCTCGGAAGAGCCAAACTAATTGTTTAATAAAAGTTTTTTTTCTCTCTCTCTCTCTCTCTCATATCCGGCGTCCGTCTCTTTTGATGGCGTTAACAATCCTCTGGAGACCACCATGCTGTCCTTCTTGGTTTAACCTTGTCGACTGTTAATCGCCCAAATTCGGGTGAGGCCGTCGTCGACGTCGCTCCTCGCCAGTCGGTCAGATAATCTCATCTTGAATGGATGATTGGGTCTTGAAAAAGTATAATGCTAAGCATACATTCGCTTAATATGGGCAGTCGACCAGCAGTCATGTCCCGAGGCAATCGTCCCATCTTGGCCGGCGTTTTCGGATTCTGTTTCGTAGGAGTGAAGTCCGAAAGTACAAGGACGGTACGTACGTCCCACGAAGCGGCCGTCGCCATTCCGGCGGCGCTGAAAACCACTCGCCTTGTCCGTGCACCTACGATACTTTGCAGCTCTCGTCTCTCGACAGTCCCCGGGCTGCAAATTGTCTCACTTCACAGAAGAAACAGACACAGTTCCTCCAGAGGCCTGTGCCGTACCACCATGCCAAGCGTCTTTTACCACTTTTCAATGGACGAATGGAGATATCAACTTGCGAAAAATTGACGCCCGGCGTCGCCAGCAGCACGGTTACCATGGCAACCTCCCAGGCCCAAAATGAAGATCCCTATCGGCGCTTTTGACGACGTGCATCTAGATAATTTTGCGTCTTGTCGCCACTCTGGCAGCTACGCCGCCATGTACAGTGGCTCTAGTGCCACCGAAACACCGAGGGACGGGTCAGTACTCTGCTGCCCCGGCTGCGCGCCAGAGATGAAGGCTACTTCCGAGGTTGTCACCAAATCAACACGACATCCGTCACAACGCAGGCGACAAGTGAGAAGCTCACCTGTTATTCCGAATTCATCTCCGATAATTTCCCAGCGGTTGTTCTTAGCGTCCTTATCTAGGTAGTCTGCTTGCGTCTTGTCATATGAAAAGGGAAACAGTCGTAAAGTTTCGAGGAACTGCTCTGTTGGGAAAGGCATTGGGGGAAAAATATCGATAGCAGACGAAACGAAACAACGCTACTCCCCTTTGCAACATGAAAAACGCGCGGAGAAGCGGCTTGCCCGTTGCCATGGCATCGCACGTCACTATATACATGCATGCTTTTTTCTTGTGCGGCAAGGAACGGCAAGCGCTCCACCCGCACGGGCCGGTTGGCGTGACAGCGGCGAGTGGCGAGCCGCTGAGGACGAAAACTGGTTAGGGCCGTCAACCGCGGCGGCCAACGGCGCGCGGCTAGCCTCCGCGACGCTAGTGTGGTCAGGCTTTTAAGCCGCACTCCTACTGTTCATACGTATACATAGTACAAAAGACATGGTGTTCGCTTTGGACGTGATAATAATAATTTCGTTTTATTTTCCAGCAAATACGACGTTAGGGGAGACAGGGGTTTAAACGCTTTATAAACGGATTGGCCGCTGCTACGACTGGTTTCCTTGGCTCCGTCCTGGAGTTCGCCTTCACCTGTCACCAACTGTGCTAGACAGTCACGTTCAGATTCCCGAGATCGGCCTTTGAGTCATCGGGCCGGCGGTGGCTTTCGAGGAGGGCTCCAAACACAAAAAGAACGTCTTCCGGAGGCCACGAGACCATCTGGGACCGCCAGACTTCGCAAGGAGAAGCACACCAGCTCGGAGCACGTGGAGCGAAAGCTCGCGCTGCAGAACCCAGGATACTGGGTTCAACTCCCGCCCCTGCCCGTTTCGATCTGGATGAGCATCGTACCGGCGTGCGGTCGTGTTTCACTACTGCGTGGTGCACGTTAAAGACCCCAGGCTAGCGGTTTGTACTGCACTGGCTAAATTGCTTATCTACAGCTGGGAGACTCGTCGCCCTTGGAGGCAGACCAAGTTCTAGGCTGTATAAACATACACACAACCCAATTTTTTCGCAAGGAGAAACACCGGCGTGCGTGTGCGTGCCTGTGTGTGTGTGTGTGTGGGGGGGGGGTCTGTCGGTGTTTGGTTTCAGCAAGAGCGTCGACTCCTTGCATCAGCCACCGAAGCGGGGCAAGAACGTAAAGGGATTGCATCATCTGCCCTTTGGTGAAAGAACACCCGGAACTTGCATCAGCCTTCCCGAACTTCGAACACCACGTGAACACTCGATCGCCGGGGAAGGCTCCTCTCTCGCTCCGCGGGCCTTCTCGCCCTCGGAGTGTTATATAACTTGGGCTCTCGCCGACTGCCGACTGCCGATTGCCGATTAACCAGTCGACCATGCTACTTGTATATTCAATGTACATAAAAGTTATACTTCTGTAGCCCTACTCCAGGCCTGTTTCCTCGGGGCCATGCTAGCGGCGAGCCACAGCCCCGACTCTTGGTTTCACGCCTGACATCGTCATCCTCCCAAACGCAACACCGGTTCCAAGCCTCCAAAACGATGCAGCAGCAGTAGGGGCACGTTTAGAAGTGAAAACTTATGACAAGTAAAAAAGGAATGCAAAAAATCGGCGTCGGTGACCTTTTACAATAAAAATTGCACAGTCGGTAACAGGTCGAGAACCCAGGGCAAGGGAAAGTAAGGCTGGGGAGGAAGAAGCAGATGGAATGCCGAAGAGGAGAGGAGGAAACATCCTCGTCTTTCCAGCGTTCCGCCTTCTTCCTTTTCCCCAGCCTTCCTTTCCCTCGCCCTGGGTTCTGAACCTGTCACCAAAAATCCCACTAAAGAAAAAAAGATTTAAAAAAATTGGCCGTAACAAGTAGCCGTTGAAATCACAGGACAGGTTTCAAAAACATATTGCGTAAGATATGCTCACTGACATATTGTTAACTTCAACATTTCTGACGCCAAGCTGGATGAGAACGATCGGAAGAGTGTACGTTAATCTGTGACGGCCATATTTTTGCTTTACTAAACGCTACTTCCTACGCTTTTATACTGTGTGCCAGATATGTGTTGATATGATGACTAAGTTATCTGCAGACACACCTCAAGCACGTTCAAACTGGGCGATTGATCAGTTAACCTACCGATGAATCGATACGCTTCAATCGCTATTCATTTTTTTCAACCCGGTTAATCGTCTAAAATTTGAGAAACAAAAAAATTAAAAATGTATGCTTTAACCACGCAGACATGGTCGAGAACACACACACACACACACACACACACACATATATATATATATATATATATATATATATATATATATATGTGTGTGTGTGTGTGTGTGTGTGTGTGGGTGGGTGTGTGAAGGTGAAATTTCGACATAAAGTAAACTATATAGAGGCGAGATTTGTAACTGCAAACAAAATGAGAAGGTTATATACATGTCCCGGCATCGTCGACGCCGTTCGTCGAGTGTCCGTTAAACCTAGCAGAGACTACAGTGAACAGTATTAAACGGTGTTCGGTTATTGCCGGAGAATATTGACGAACCGTTTTGCCTCTGCAGCTCAAAGTGATGATTTCTGAGTGTGCCGGGTGTAGTTTGACTGTTCTCAAATGCACCTCGAGGTCCAGATATAAATTCGACATTGCACAGTGCGCCGTTAAGTCACGTATTCCCCAAAGACGTACAAAAATCTAATTTTGACATTAAAAAAAAGAAAAAAATTGACCGCACCTTTACGTGGTGAATGATGTTGATTGGGGCAAAGCTCTGGTGGTGCTTGTCTGCGTAGACGCTGAGCCGCAGCATGCGTAGCCTTTCGTTCAGTTTCATCCATTTCAGAAAGAGAATGTGTGGTATGGAACGTGGTTATATACGCATTTGTGCATTTGACCGCAGCGCCCTCTCGTCTATAAACGTTGAGCCAATGCATGCAAAGTTTAACGCGATTATATACGCATTTGACCGCAGCGCCCTCTCCTGTATACAGGTTGAGCGGCTACATACAACGTTCCATCCATGACGTCCCCAGCTCTTGAGTAGCTATACTTCGTTTCAGCTTAGGTCCGAGTGTGGCCAATGTTGTGAGCCGAAGGGCCAATCGAACAGCGAAAGAGGCACAACGTCATGGCGAGCTTTTTGCAGTTGATAGGACCAGCCGGTATTCGCTGTTTCTCTGTGCGTGCTCCTCTGCCGGCTAGTTCCATAAAGCGTCGAGAGCACGCATGACGCTGCGCTTTTGCGCTGCATGATTGGCCCTTCGGCTCATAACATAGGCCGCGCTCGGACCTAAGCTGAAACAAAGTATAGCACATCTCAGAGGCCCCTACTCGTCCCGCAGTCGTGGCCGAGTGGTTAAGGCGATGGATTAAAAATCCATAGGGGCCTCCCCGCACAGGTTCAAATCCTGTCGACTACGCAAACAGATTTTTTTTCATCTTTTTTAATTTTTTAAATTTTTTTCTCTACACGAGCACGTGAGCTCACGAGCAGGAGCATGGACGCCGGAGCTACATACAGACATGGCTAACCCCTAAAAAAGCTTCGCCCCTAATCTTTTCTTTTTTTTCATATTTTTTTATCTTTTTCTTTTTTTGCCCTACACGAGCACGTGCTCGTGAGCACGTGAGCACGTGAGCTCAAGAGCAGGAGAACGAGCATCGGACGCCGGAGCTACTTCGTCTCACCCTAGTACGGACTATTGTTAGCCGCGCGTGCTAAAAGCGCGAGCTAGTCGCTTTCAATGAAGCCGCGGCGGCTGCACGAGCGCTCGTGCAGCAAGTGCTCCAGACGAGGCAGTCAAGGCTGGCCGCTCGCGCTAGCACAGCCTTCACTGTTAGTCCATGCTAGGGTGAGACGAAGTATACATACGGACATGGCTAGCCCCTAACGAGCTTCGCCCCTAAAAAAACTATTAAGTATAAGAATGAACGAAACAGCGATTAATCAATTAATCAGGTTAAACGTTTGAATCTTCACCCAGCCCTAGACTTTCAAGCACGTTTGCTTAAAGCAGGCTTCCGACATATATGCAGGCAGGTTTTGTGTGACAAACATGGACAGGCACAAGGAAGAAGCACGCCTCTGAGACTGTCTGCTGACCGTCTTTTGTACAATATTACAGCAGTCGGAACGCGGCTCTAGCCACGTAATTTTAAAATTAAGTAGCACGCTTTGTGTGTGTGTGTGTGTGTGTGCTTTTGAAACATGTTTTTCTAGACCTAAATTCCCTACTTGCAGTTCGAGAAAGAATTAATGTTTTTATTTGAATACATTTTCACTCAATTTCAGGCGTCCGGTAGGGAATGCGGGCTTTGAGTAACCTGTCTCGGGAATGCAGAAGGCGTGTTATCCAACGTCCAACATTCCGTGCCTCAAAAACCGATATTTTTTTTCTTTTTATATTACTTTTTTATTGTTTTGATACATCCTATTGTTTCTCCTTCTATCTATATTTTTCGTTGTCTTAAACCTTCATTTCATTTTACGTTTGCATTTTCTTTTTACTTGTTTTCTTTTGTTGCCTTTTCCTCTACTGTTATTTATAATTCTCTATTTTTAAATTCTTTGCTTGTTTTCTCTTTGTCGCTTTATTCTATCTTTTCTCTTCTTTTCCCTTTTTTATTCTAGGGGAAGCTTTGTTTAGTTTTGGATGGGCTGGTCAATAAATTCTTCGGAGTTTGTAACAAAGATATCTTCCTGCCGTTCCTTCGTGAGTTTTGCACATTGGTTTTTATTTTTTTGTTGTTTTGTTTGTTTTTTACTAGCAATTCTATCACGCAGACACAAGGAGGCACCGTATGAAGGAACTATTTCATTTCCTTTGCGGAGGCGTATACTTACATACTATATCTCCAGAGTATTTGCACCGTCTATATCCCTTGGGTTGCCAAAGGCACGGTGGAAAAAAGGGGGGTCTATATTCCCCCCCCCTCTTTGTTTTTCTTACTCTTACTGGATCTTCAACACGCGCGCGATTGTATACAGTCCCGAATCTATGCAAACATTCGACACTGTCCGCGATGCGTCGTTTTTCAAAAGAATCCAAAGAACGGTGCGGATTGTTCACATTTCTTCCTTCTATCTGAATCTCCGCGAGTGTTCGGAACAGGACCTTCTACTCCCTCGGTATTATTCTCAATCCCATGATTTTTTTTTTCGAGGATTATACGGTTGAGTATTCAGGATTGTAAACTTACGTATATTTTCATTCTGATCCCCCTGCTGACGCCTTTTTTCGCTTAAAATAACATTTGGCCCTCTACCTTATCGCTCCCAAGAACACCCTCAAGATCGCGGAACACTATTGAAATTCTAGAATATGTTCGCGCTTCACAGACGAAGTGAGAAATATTCGCAGGTTGGCGCGTCTTCCTTCTACTCAGTGCAGTTGCATCTTTCCTTGGGCACATGTGAACGGAGTGCCAGACACAAGGAATTTTCATAAACTTTTTAAATGCTGTTCTTCTCCTGGTTATTTTTTTTTAAATAAAGAAAAAAGTTAGTTTTAATCCGCCCCTAATACGACTCTACCACTCTAATCCTTCTTAAAATAGAAAACGCGTTCCGAATTTGAGATATTGAGCTGGCCATGATTCTAAGTAACATTATATAAACACTGAAAGCTTGAGAAACAGATCACGCGGAGTGTCCAGGGCGTGTTTGAAGAATCACTCAGCAGCGAATTATACTGCGGCATTTACCAAGTACGGGGTGTCCCAAAACAAAATTTATAGTGTATGTGTGTGTGTGGGGCGCGCGTGTGTGTGTGTGTGTGCGTGCACGCGTGCATGCATGCCTAGCTTATGCTGTACCGGACTCTAGCGCGCACAACAAGCGAGAGCTACGCCATAAAATATGAAGTGAAGACAGCGACTGCACGATGTAGACTGTCGAGAGATTCTGCTTGATAAAAACAAATGCGAATAATTATCTTCCTGGATGTTTCTCAGCTGAGTAAAGAACTACTACCGCGGCGGCAAATCAACCCGTAAATCAAAAATTAAGAATACAGAGATAATATCTTTACAGCGATGTGCCGTTAAGGGCTCTTCCCACCACTGAGTGAGAATACGTTTATTACAGAAAGGGGACACCTGATACCTTGACGAAAGTCATCGTATCCTGTGGGGGGTGTAGACGGTAGGGGTCGGGATGTTGGGTGTTACATATAGTTTATATATATATATATATTGGGCTAGGCCCGCCTTCTTGACGAAGTCAAGAAGGTTGTCGAGGATTAGCTTCCTGTCTGGAAGACCTTTCTTGGGGTCAACCCAGTCTTTGTAGTTTTCTGATGTGAGTTCGGCGGTAAGTCTTGAGATCGTTTCCTGTCGTTTTTCCGTTGTCGTTTGACAGTCCCAAATAAGGTGTCTGCAGTTAGCCGGTACATGGCTTTCTGTGCAGTTAGGGTCAGGGCCCGGGTCGCCTTCTGATGTTGATGTGTAAAAATGCTTTCGTAGAATTGGTGCAATGGCCGTGTTGGCAGCGAGGCGCCGGAGGTACACCCGCCCCAACCTTGAGTATTTTGATGGGAGCGGGTGTTCCTCCGTTGGCAGTAGTGCAGTCAGCCTCGCCTTCCACTCTTGTCTTGCGAGTTCCTTTATTTCATCGGGATCGGGGTCCTCGGTGGGTATTGTGGCGGAGGAGTCCAGGGGGCCTTGCGCGGAGCCGGTTGGTTGTAGCGTGCTCCGTGTGGCCTCATGGGCTTCTTCGTTTCCCCGGATATCTTGGTGTCCCGGGATCCATAAAATGTTGAGGCTGATTCCTTTGGTTCGTAGATAGCAGGCTGCGGCTTTGATTTTATTCACAGTCTTGTTACTGCTGCTGGCTTTCCTGCATTCTTTAACAGCCTCTTGGGAGTCAGTGTAGATGAAGATTTCTGTCCGGTGCTCACCCTCTTGGGCGTTTTCTAGTGTACAAAAGATTGCTTGGAATTCAGGGGTTTGGGCACTGGCAGTACAAGGGAGGATTTTAACGTCTGTTTTGCCGGAGCGGAATAAGTACCAAGCAATGGCTGTCCTGCCGTCCTCGTTCCGCGATGCGTCTGTGTAAATGACTTTATTGGTCTTACATCGAAGGAGGTGTTTTATTTCTTTTATGTGTCTTTTAGCAACATTTGTTCTTCTCCCACAGTGCTCTTTGCTTTAATTTTGTGGTATAGGCTTGATCTCTGCTATGCATTCGTCTTCCCGTGGAGGAGGAGAAGTGGCTATAGCTGGAATTTCAAAGTTCGTTACTCCGAGGTGCTTAAGGATGATTCTTCCCGGTGCGGTTCTTTTGAGGCGGTCTCTTTGACTGTTTTGTGCATCTTTTGCTAGTTCTTTAACTGTGTTTATTTGAGCCGCTTTGTGTAGGTCGAGAATGCGGGTTATCTTGGGTAAACCCGTGATAACTCTCATAGTTGCCTTGTAAATGGTTTCAACCTGATCTCGCCGGGTCTTGGTAAGACGGAGGTAGTTATACCCGTAAATGGCTTTAAAGACAAGCAGTGATCGCACCATTAGTTTTAAAGATGTTTTTCCTGCCCCCCCATGCTTTGGCTGTTGTTCTCTTAATAAAGTTATAGCCGCGTCTCCATTGAATCTTCATCTGGTTCAGCCAGCTCTGTTCTCCCCTATCCTCGTCGATTGTGAGACCCAGGATCCTTACACTTGGTTCTCTTTGAATTTTAGTGCCGCCAACGTACAAATAATGGCGTCTCCGATGTTTTACTTTCTAGCCCTCTTTGAGGCAACGACAGTGTAGGTGGTCTTTTCGGTTGAGATTATCATATTTGTTTCCTACATAAAGTCCATGGTGACATCCAGGGCTTCTTGAAGTCCCCTTTCTTCAATGTTGGGTGTGCCTTTGTTGATCCATAAGGTGACGTCGTCAGCGTGTATAGTGTAACGTACGTCTCGTGTTTGCCTCCAGGCGGAATGCTAGGTCAGCCATGGCCATAATAAATAATGCTGGGGAGATGACCGCTCCTTGGGAAACTCCCACCGTGTTTCTTGTGAGGGGGCTCGTGGTGCCTGCAATGTGAACTTAGAATTGGCGAGGGTGAAGGAAGGATTTGATGAAGTTTAGTGTACGTCCACGTAGGCCTCGATATTTTGCTCCTCGATTGACTGTTTAATGTGGGATGAAGTCGACCGCTTTTATGATGTCGATTGCAACTATTGTACGAGGCTGTACTGACAGGCTGAAATTTGGTGATGTCATTGTGAATCATGGCTAGACTGTCTTGTGTGGACAGGGGTAGACGGAATCCAGTTTGCATGGAGTGTAGTCTGTTGTGTTACACTAGGATCCAGGTTATTCTGGCCAGGACCATACGTTCCATTACTTTACATAGGTTGGGGGTTAGCGAGATGGGTCTGAGGTTCTGGATGTCATTGTTGAGTTTGCCTGATTTTGGAATGGGCATTACGGTGGACATCTTCCCGTCATCAGGGAGTCAATCGGATTCCTATATCTCGTCGTACTCGTCTAGGAGCTCACGCATTTCTCCATCCGGAAGGTTTCAGAGTGCTGTGATTGTAATGTGATCCGGGCCTGGACCTGTGTTGCTTTTTGCTTTTGCTAGAGCGTCCAAGAGCTCGCCCATGGTGAAGGGGCAGTCTTCTGGCAGCAATGCGTTTATGGGTTTTGGCGCATAGCAGGTATCCGGTGGTTCCTTGGCTGATTGAGGGAAGAAACTGTCTTCCGCTGCTTTTGCTAGCTCTTTTGTTATGTTCAGCCGCAATGCGGGGTTGGAGCCGGTGTTTTTGCTTTGGTTTTTCCGCTCATTCCTCGGTACGTGTTCCATACCTTCTTTAGTGCAGTCTTTTCACCGAAGGAGCTTATGTGTGCCCACCATCTGTTTCGTTTAAGTTCGAGGGTGTATATTTTGGCCCTTGCAGTGGCTAAGTTAAGTTTGGTCCGAAGTGCTCGACTTTGTTTATTTTTCCGGTATCTCTGGAGCGCTTGGAGGCGACTAGCCCAGAGATTGAGGAGATAAAGGTCGGGTGTAGAAAAATCTTCTTTAATCTGGTATATTGTCTTTGCAACCTTGAGGGCCTGTTGGATGCGGGAAGGCAAGGTGTCCTTCCTTGCTTGCGGGAATGGTGGTGCGGAAGACATCCTATTTAATAAATTTCGCCTGTTGTTTTTGGCTGCAGTGGTTCTTTTAAGTCGAATTACTATGGATAGGTGGTCACTGAACATGCGATCCGGCAACGCATGCCAAGGGGCTTTGAAGTTCTTCGTGGCCCAGGTGAGGTCCGGGGTTGTGTCGTTGTGCCTGGTGCTTGTTGCAATCCTTGTACAGGTGTCGGGCTCATTAAGGAGGAACAGCTTCAGTTGCTTGCATTTGCTGGTTATATTCCGTCCTCGTTTTTTAACTTTTTTGAACCCTCACTGTGGGTGTTAAGCGCTCATACCTCCAGCGATGAGTGTCGGTGCGGTGCCTTGCACTGTGGCATCGTGCCAGTCTGCGTCGTCTCCTTCTTTCTGACCTGGTCTAATGTAGAGGTTGTGGATGTTGAATTGTTGATTGCCTATAGACCAACACCCGGCCCTGACGTCACGCAGCTGCGGTGGCGCTGTCGACAGCACTGCGCATGCGCAGACGCTTCACTTCACGCGAATTCGGTTTCTGCGCACGCGCAGTGCCCACACCCGGTGTGGGCAAACGCGCGCTTGTTTGTAAACAGCGTGCCGGTCTATGTGTAACGTAACTCCCACAGCTTCTCTGGCTACGTTACATATTTGCGACTGCGAGGTATCTATTCGTGATCATGTTGCACTGTTCAAGAGGAGGGTGGTTGCTTGTATATAGGTTGCACCAGTAGATTGTTGGTTTGGGTATTGGCGGGATCGTCGGACGATGGTGGGATGAGTATATGTGGTGTACCCTCGAATATCGAGGTTCTCAACGTTTGCTTCCTGTAAAAGGATGATGTGAGGTTTGCTTTCCCACATTTTCCCTCATCTTTCTTTGAGTTCCGCTGCCTTGTTATTAGATCCCCTGTAGTTCCAGTGTAGAACCCAAGGAAATGTCGCCTTACGTTTTGGTTTGTTTTCGTCGTTGTGTTTGGGCAAGTTAATCATCGAGTCGTTCTGAGTATATCTCGTAGGGTTTGCGATATGTTCTTGAAAGATCTGTGAACTCTGTTCATGCGTTGTTCCATTACCGATAGACGTTGCTCGCAGCTGGTGTGATTATGTTGTTGTTGCCAGTTGGAGTTTCAGCAATTTGTTGCGGGACAAATTTGCAGGTTTTGTACGGCTGATGTGGTGCAATCTGGAACCTTTCCGAATACCATGGGTGGAACGTACACTCTAAAAATAAAGGGCATCACCTTAACACTCTTTTGTCCCATATAATACACCCCAAAACTTCATTTCGACGTAAAGCGCCCCTATAGTCGAACAGACGGCCCCAAATTTTACGAGGGGCTTGATAACGGTGCGATATAATCTTTTTTAAATAGCTAAAGTACGTATCAAATACCACATAAAGAAAACACAGAGCTTTTACAGTAGGGCCAAGATATCCCCCGATTATTTTTTTTTGTAGTCAGTAACACGTACATTGGCTATTTTAATAAGTTGTACCGCATGGCTATCAAGCCCCTCGTAAAATTTTGGGCCGTTTGCTCGACTGTAGGGCGTTGTACGTCGAAGTGAACTTTTAGGGTGTATTCTATGGGACAAAGGGTGTAACAATACACCCTTTAACAACCTTCTTTTAGGGAGCAGGGACTGGTGTTGTAAGGTGCTGCCCATGCGCCTCGTTTGTGTGTGTGTGTGTGGGGGGGGGGGGGTTCGTCCATGACTGTGAAGAGTTTGATGCTGGGGATGCTAGGTTTATTTTTGTCATATTGCGAGGGGGTCTTTTTCCCTGGGGTGCCTGAGCTGGGAGACCTTTCGGGGGAATTTTTCGCTTGGGGCAGTCGTTACTTGCGGCGATGCACGGACCACCGCAGTTTATGCATTTAGGCTGTAGTTCACATCCGGACTCGTTATCGTAAGTGTGACCACATCGGTCACTGCGCTTGATGCCGCTAGGGCAGACATCCGATTTGTTGACTATTTCATGGCATGAGTAACAGACGAGAGGTCTTGGTCGCAAGTCGGTTACTCTGAATATTTGGCATAGGAAACGAGCATGCTTTGGAATAGATTTCCCATCGAAAGCGATCAAGATGGTCCTGCCCGACCGTCCAATGAGACGAGCTGCGACGATCGTATGTGTTCTGCGGTCGAGACTTTCCATGAGAGTTTCTGGAGTCTCTTGCACGTCGTGCCCGGAAAGGTAGGTAACTCTGCGGATCTGATCATTCAAAACCGCCATGTAGGGTATTATCTCGTAGCATTGTTCGTCCTCTAAGATTTGGTTGATGTCGAGTAGTTTATTCGTAAGGAGGGCGTTCTTTGTTGTGATCGCAAAACTGTTAGATCTCTGGTTGCGGTGAACGGAGAAGTCATCTTTGGTTTGAATTTCTGCCTTTTTCATCGCTTTAACAATGACTCTGCCGGTGAAGTTGTCTATGCGCTCCTTGCACGTTGGTGTAAGTACAACCGTGTGCCTGGGTGTTCTCTGTGTTGCTTGCGTGGATTTTTGTTGAAGTAAAATGGAGTTGGCACGTTGTCTTTCTTGTCTTTTTTGTGAACCTTGAAATTGATATCTATCATCTTCCATATTCTCGAATTCTGTCAATGAATTTCCATCCGACGTGGTTGATGTGGAATGCATGCTATGTCTTGCCGTCATGGTGGACCGGGTCAGCGATTCTTTCTCACCCGTTTCGCCTTGGTGGGATGGTGTCTGGGAATTTCGCTGAGCTCGGAAAGTCTCGAATTCGTTTTTGTGCGTGAAGTATTCTTGAAAAGTGACACCATTCGTGATCATTCCTTCGTAGGCTCCACTGTTGGAGCAGAGCGACTCAATAAGTTCTTTATTCTTTATGTAGAACTCGAAGATACTCGATTCTGCATAAATTTTTCTATCGCTTCGCGTTCTTGGGTACATGCCACCAAAAACTGGCTGTCCTGTGGTGAGAGTGCTGAAAAGTCCAATTGACCTTGTTGGTAGGGTGTCCTGTGATGTTGCTTGGGTCCGGGTAGGGGCTCGCGTTCCTCTGCTGCATGAACGGGGCTTTCGTCCCAGAGCGTCTTTTGCCGGCCGGTGTCGTCAAAATGGTCTCCAAAAAGACTGATGGTTGGCGTCCGAGCCCCCGCGAGCAGTGCGGGTTGGCTTTCGGGTGTCTTCTCCGGGCTGTCGAGTCCTGGAAGGGCCCCGCGGGGCACGGAATGCCGGTAAAACTGACCTGTAAGGCCGAATTGTTAGGCTTATCTGAGCGCCTAAGAAACAAGTCCTACTTCCCACCACTGTAAACGATGTCCGTGGTTGAAGTTGTAGTTATTGATGATGAGGAGGATGTAGTTTTCGATCTCTCTCGTCGATGTTGCCAAATCCTCGAAAAACATCGCCTGCCGCCCGTGGGAATCGACCCTGGGTCCGCCGCCTGTGAAGCCTCACCACAGAGCTACGCGTGAACGGCCGCTCTTGTTCACGCACCCCGCGGTGCGTGAACAAGAGCATTCGGAACGAAATAGAGATCTAACCTTTTTGTTCCAAACGCTTTTCTTTGTTTCCTTTTTCTTTTTTTTTTTTTCGGAGCGAGTGACAGCGCGTTTTTCGGTACGAGCTCCTGGCATTGACAGCGCTACAACGGCATTCTGATATCGGCTATTTTTGTTTTCGAGGGGGCGCGTGCAATGGACATCGAATAAAGCCCACTCCCCCCCCCCCCCCAGGATAAAGGGGATTTGCATCGGGTACTACAAAAACAAAGGCCCGCTTCAGACGGGGAAACTTTCCCAGCAATTTCGGTGTTGCTGACGGATTGTTCCCTAGCTTTCCTACAGATCCTGGCGCTGCGACACGAATTGCTCGGATCTCGACCGGCTCTAAACGGGCGAGCAACTCAGACAACCTTGAGATGTTTGAAGCAACAACAGCCCATCAAGGACGCGATATTTTCACTTGACACTCCTGTGGCGGCGATGATGAAGACAAATAAAGGCTTAATTCTAATTTGACATGAATCGTTTTTTTATATAAGTTTTTGCAGAAATGTGAGTTACTATTCCCAACGCAACTTAAAGATATACAAACACCCTTTCTAGCGCGTATCTGTGCGTTTATATAGTGCAAGAAAAATAATATTTGACGATGATGCTGGCAAATCGCAGCAATTGGGTTGCTGCGTGTGAACGCGGGCGGCCCGTGTTGCTGGTGTTGGACGTCAAGTTGTTGGGAGAAACTGCCCCGTCTGAAGCGGACCTAAGCATAGAGCGGGTTTTTACGCTGTGGCCGTAGCTCAGTGGTAACCCCCCCTCCTCGCTTCGCACGCAGCGCACCCATTGATTGATTGATTGAAAACACGTTTTTATGAAAATGATGATCCTCGTCCATGGGTGGTGTGCCCTAAGACAAGGGGATGGGGGTGTGTAGGTTTGCAAGGTGGAGTGAATGGCTATGGCGCTGTTAGATGAATGTATCAGGAAGTCCCGGACTTCCTGATGAACTCCACCAGGGGATCCAGGGTCGCCTTTTGGTTTGCTTCTTCGACTCTTGAGTGGGCTCAAGCTTCCAGCATTGTTACCGCGAAAGGCGGGCGATCTTTTTTAAGGGCTTGGTAGCAGCGACGACGGTCGCCTAGGTCGCCAACTACAACTACTAGAACGTCTGCCAACTGCAACATCAACAACGGACGTGATTTGCAGTAGTGGGAAGAGCACAAAACAGCTATCGCTGTAAGAACAAGCAAAAGCGTTCCAAACAAAATTGTCAGACGTCTGTTTTCTTCAAAACGCTTTTGTTCGAGCACCCCAAGGTGAATGAACGCGACGCCGATGCCCACCGACTTCGCCGTCACTCGTCGCGGCTATCGCTGTGACTGTACTCTAGATTAACGCTGGACTGCTCAATTTTCACTTTAGATTCACGCATTAATTAGAGATCGTTTCGCGAACCGCTCAAAATAATATGGGGGAAATATGAAAGCATGCAGGGAAATAGAGAACTCGACGTCGTATGAAGATGTCTGAAGTATTCGCAGTACATCGCGATAGCAGAGATTCGTAAGTATACACACACTCATGTTTACAAACAAACCGGAGCGCCCCTAGCGGACGCCACTGGCGCCGCGCATGCGCGTTGGATGGTGGGCAAGAAGCCCGCCGTCGCCCATAAACAAACCATTGAATTGCGTTGTTGTCGGCGTCGGTGGGAGTCCCCATGCTCTTTTTCGCGTTGGAATTGTTGATTCTACGTCCTCCTAACAATGTCTGACTACTTGAGAAGCTTCAGCAAAATTAACGAGGCAAAACTTGGCGTGAATAATGTGACGTGCGGCGATTCATTTCACGTGGACGCCGCAGAATGGGCGCTAAAGCCTGACTCCCACGATGAGATTCTGCGCGATATTTTCAGTCACGACGTCGCTCGTGCTGCAAAAGTGTAGAAGGTAGCGGCGATGATCGACGTCGATACTGAAAATTGGAAGCGGGAACAGACCAAGCGTAACAAGTCGGTGATGGCCACTGGTACCAATGATCAACACCTTGTATCTATACTGTTTACACCGAGCCTACTTAAGTCTTTTGAGGCCTGCAATTACTTCTTATTGCAATCATCCGGTGAAAGTTTGGTCTACGGGCCGCTTCTGTTTGTACGAGCAGACGCCAAAAAGCAGACAAGTTTGAAAGAGCAGACGAAAGTTCGAACGATCAGGCGGCCATGTGAATTTGAAGACGCACTGAACCCGTGGGTGGTCCAGACAACTTGGCGGTTTTCTCTCGTTCATGTTGGAACAAAGGAAATACATCTGGCGACCACAAAGTGTTGCCCGCACAAGCAATCGTAGTTCGACAGCGTCTGGTTTGTCCTTTTCACGGCTACTATCCACGTTCTCGGACGAACGGAGGGGCAGAAACACATGAAAACTATCTTCAAACCTTTCCAGACTCTCTTGGTACAGCCCCCGTCGCAGCATTTTGACGAGAAGGCAGGTTTTTTGTCTGGTTTCTTTCAGAAGAACACACCAATGCATGTCTCGCACGGCGACTTCTGCCCACCACCCCAGACCGGAAGTGCGCCCGACGCGCCACCACCGCGGCGTGACGTAGGAGAGCGTTTTTTCAGCGCAAAAAGTTAACGATTCATCAGGGAATGTTCAGTCTCTGCCCAAGTGGTAGCGCTAGTGATCCGAAACGAATGGGAAAGTTTCAGAATTAACCATTTTTTTATTATACGTCAAAGTGATTTTTTTTTAATTTTAATGAGAAAAGGGTGGCCAATGGAGTCCCCAAATACATGATGATGAATTGAGCCAGTTCTCGAGAGGGGGCACCATTTATACCCATTGAAAATTTCAGAAAATCACTTATAACCTTCGAATAACATAACGGTTCCTCTTTAACGAATACTGTAATAAAAATTATCAAAGCGTTTCTTTTTTTGTTTTAAGGTGAATAGGTAAGGACACGTTTTTTTTAGTATAATGTTTCCACGGATTTTTTTGCGTGCAAGCTTCTACGCCGTTAGACGTAATTTAGATATAATACCTGAAACACGTCTCCGATTCGTGTGTTTAGCGTTCTATCTAAAGTTATAAGTATACCAACGAGGTAGAGGGGCATAGAGTGATAAACCGGAAGTTCGGAAGTGGCACCCCCGGTTGCCGCCATTTTGTACGCAAAAGTGACCACACGTCACGTGACCTCACAAGAGCCGTGACGTCACCGGTAAGATGGCAGTGCCCAGAGCTGGGGAATGCGAGTTTGTTCGGTGCGCGGTAGCCGCGATGTGTAGCTGCTTTCCGACGACTTCAGTCTTCTTCGTGCTCGCTGACGCAGGTATAATGTGAAAATATGAAGAAATCAGACTTTATTACCTTTTTCCGCAAGATTGCCCTGTATCATCTGGATATTAACACCTGCGAGACAGCATCAGCCGTATCGCCGTACCGGTTCTCGGATACCCGGATGTGTTCGAGAGTCGATAGAACTTTGAATGCTTTTAGCCAGGGTGTCGAACCGGAACCGAACCGAACCGAATACCGGAACCGAACCGGTATTTTTTCCGGAACTGAACCCGAACCCGAACCGTTATATTGTTATCGCGATGAACCCGAACCGGAACTGAACCGGAAAAAAATAACGGTTACCGGCTCATGTCAAAACGGTTCTGCCACGCGCTGTTGACAATGAATGTGCTATCAATGCCATTTGTTTTTTAAGTGCCGTCAACTGACACACACCTCGCTTACATATTTTTCTTCTCCACTCAGTCTTAGGAATATAAACGCTGCATCCATGAATCTTGATAAACGCTGCATCCATGAATCTTGACATAGGAACCAGTATTGCGCTGGTCGCGGCTTGCACGGAAAAAAAAAATTGGAAGGCTGTGCAAAAAAAAATTGCGTCACGGGATTTCATTTTTCTACAATCTCGTAAATCCTAAATGCTGCTGTGTGCTCATTTCATAACACGTTTCTAGAACGCGCGAGTTCTTGAAGCTTGCTTCCATCGGAATGAGAAAAGAAAAGGCTGTGGAGTTTGATAATGTTTGAGGGAGAGAAAGAAATTTTATTTACAGTTGAAATGAGCATTCATGAATTATATCTGCTCTTCGCTGCCCCAACCACCGGTCAGAGTATATCGAGCTATGAAGTGTCAAGATTTACATGCCGTATTGTTTCGTACCGGAAACTCGATAAATGCGGGGAAAAAAACAGGGATACAAACCCTAGTCGCTCGCGGAGAAGCGAAGCTGCGCGCACTTTCGAATTTGACAAAGGATCTGCCGAGCTTCTGTTGCTTCCGTCGCCTGCCCAGCGTAGTCATGGGACTGAAGCGGGCGCGTGCGCTCAAACCAACGCTCAGCAGACGCTGGAGTTAGCGCCCGTGACAGACAGCCCTGTCATCAGACAGTCGTTGTTTGCCGCTTGCATTGGCTACAGGCTTTTATAAACGTTATGCACTACTAGTTTCGACGATGTATCCCGTTTCGTATGTGCTGATTTCAGATGTTTAATTTGTAATTTATTTTGATGTTGCAATTTGTCATTTATAATTTCCGAACCGGTTCGCGAAATGGTTCAGTGCCCCGAACCGGTTCGCGGATCGAATTAATCGAACCGGAACTGAACCGGAACAAAATAAATTTACCTGAACGTGAACCGTAACCGAACCCGTATTTTTTCGGTTCGACACACTGCTTTTAGCATGCAATTTTCGCTTTCAATTAGCTTGGTTTGAACGTTGGAATGTCTGAGAATCGACGCGAAATGTATACGTCGGACGTAGGGCCTAGGGGAATTCGTTTCAGCATGAGGTAACTGCATAATCACAGCCAACTTTTAGCGAGGAAGCTCCGGCGATCTTTACGTTTTGTACCTGTTAACAATATTACGAAATAACTCCTAGCATAATATATTCGCATTTTTCTAGCTTCGCTTGAACGTCTGAGAATCGAAGCGAAAAGTATACGTCGCGTGAGGACTTAGGGGAAGTTGTTTCAGCCCTGCGTCACCGAATAACCATAGAAACTTTTAGCGAGGAAGCTCCTGCGATCTTTAACCTTTTGTGCTAATCTACGATTCTACATTCGATCGCTTTTCTTCCTTTTTTTGTGAGTGCGAATTGCACACTTATTTTCAGCTGCGAGGATGACGTTTTTATTGAGTGGGGGTATGAATAAATTGTTGCAGGCACCTGCTTCAATGCTTTTCGACTTGCTATTTTTGGTGTACGCATAGATTAATTTGCACATTTTTCTCATTCGTAGGTTTTATTGCAGCAATACTTTTTTTTCATCAAGAGTGCATTGTATTATTCGGTCAATTATTTACTTGTTCTAGTTACCTGTACAAGATGATTCATATTTGTGTTCACCCCTTGCCCGAAAAGCAGTCTTGTTGAAAAATGTTGACTACCATTCCTTTCGGTTTCTTCAATAGACTTCTTTCTAAAGTGTGGGCTGCCTATACTTCGTATTACCATAACCTGGAAAAGGGCAACCGCCACAGCCCCCTCGTGCCAATCAGATTGACGGAGTGAAGGCATGTGACAAATCTGTGCTGACGAGTACTCTGATGATATGTTGTCATGTGCCTCTCTCCAACATGCATATTGACTCACCAAGACTGTAGCCTTCGCCGCTTGCCAAATTGTGATGGAACGAATTACAGTACCTACTACTCTAATTGCCAAAGGCCTTGATACTTTGGGCATTTGTTAGACAAGAATGTTATGTCCGCCATCAGTGTGAACTCGGCTGAGCGCCTATTGGACTCGAATGCTGCATTAGCGTTCGACGTGAACTGGGGTATATTCGTGTGCTTTGCACCGAAAAAAAATGGCGACAGTTGTGTTGCTTGATGGGGTTTTGCAAGGGGTCTATTGTGTCATACGTATTGGAAGTGTCCTGCTATATGACAATGCATGAACACATACCATTAAACTAGATGCTCAGAGGTGTGTTTGTTTTTGCAATTAACAAGTTACAGCAGTGTGCTTTAATGTTATTACCATGTGCGTAGCTTTAAGTATCCTCTCTGCAATGCCTACAAAGGCCCCTGGAGAGAATAAATTTATAAATAACATTTTCACACCACTGGAGTTGGTTTTCGGATGCGCCATATGTTCAGGAGAAGTGGAACGAGTGCAGCCCAATGCAACCAGTCTGGTATGTCCCATTAATTGATATTGAGGGGTCAGAGATGCGAGTGTCCTCAAAAGTTCCAGCCCGTGCGGTGAACACAATTATTTGTGTAGAGACTCTGAAGGCGTAAAGGCGAGCGGAAATATATTTATTAGTTTAGTGTATCAAATATGTTGATTTCCACTTGATTACGTCATTATTGGTTCTTTGGAAATGGTTTCATAACGAGTTCTTTCTGCGACAGTCTCGTGTCAGGCGTTCAGTCATAGTACCTGTTCTGCTTGTTGTCGGATGATGCTCCTTGCACGTCGGTGTTCAGTTTGGTCGAGTGGCAACTTTGACCAACTGATGCCGTCTCGTAATCATACGTCATGTGCGGCCACTGACATCTGATGCACTGAAGCTGCAGGGCTGGCTTCTAATCCGCAAATTTTACTGGTAGTTTTCTGCATCAATGCAGCAAGCTCGGGCATGTATGAATGCTTCGGCGTTGGGGTGTTTCGTTGAATCGGCATTGGATAGTAACGGGTAGCCGATGGCGGTCGTCGTGACTTTGTGGCATAAGTCGTCCTCGGATCGTCAGATGCCGCTTCGCTCGAAGAAGACTCCAGATGAATAGCCTGTCGAACTTGTACCGAAACAATCTCCGCAATCAAAATAAAAGCCGGGCAACTGATGGCAGGAAGTAGCTTCCTGGTCTCCTTCCGGACAACGTCGTGGATGTCGCGGATGCCTGGGAGGCTGGCGTCGAAGTTGCAGCTGGACGACTCGAGTGTCAAGAAGCTGGGGAGTTGTTGATAGCGACAGGCTCGGGCCTGCGGTGTACATTCAATGTCGGAAGCCGCGGTGATATGAACCCATTGACTGTTGTCGTGGAGTTGCGGACAAGGCTGCCGGAGGTGTTGTATTTCACATGAGGGACATGGGATTCTTAGCTTCTTGTCTTCTATAACATCAGGCTTGGCGTGGGTGCTCGATCACGCCCAAAACATCTTCCACGAAGGCGGGACGCTCTCGTTGGGGCCGCGTCCTGGACAGAATCAGGAATTCGGCTCTCCCTGGTCAATGTTGGCTGATGAACGTGCACTTCAGCTCGATCTTGCAAACTTCCCATGACGTTAAGGAGGATTCGTGGTTCTCAAACCAGTGCCTGGCAGTTTCTTCCACGAGAAGTATAGGTTCTGCAGGAGCTGGTTGTCCGTCTACCATAAGTGGTGGGCGACACGGCCATATATTTCAATCCAGCCCTCGACGTCTTCATACACCTTGCGTGAAAGGGCATCGGAGTGCGAGGTGCGACAGGCATGCAAACGATCAGGCGAGCGGACGTGGTTTGCTTCTACAGGTTTGTCGTTGTTGGCTTAGTCAGCTTCGGTTTTTCTGGCAAAAGACCGAGTTCCGGTGGTTCTTGCTGGTAGCAGCGACTGGCTCGGATTTCAGGTTCTTCGTGGTGCGTTTCCAAGGTTCGTCCTTGCGGTACTCGCTCGTCTTGCGGTTTTTCTGCCGGGCTTGGGATAGGACTTGGTTCACGGCTCGCCGGGCGTTTAAGACGCGGGATAATCCGCTACCCGTGTCTTAATTGTTATCGGGCAACTCGGCTGAGGAGCCGCCAGGGCCCACACAGAGTGAAGGGCTATGGGTAAAGTGTGCAGCACCTCCACCAGAACACATGATGACAGCTGAGCATGGCCTGGAACTTTCCATAATAGTAAATATTGATAGAAAATAGGACTGGAGCAAGCATCTGTGACAATATAACAAAACAGACAGAAGAGAGTCTATCCTGACCACTAAAAAAGCTGCATTGTTTTAGAGGCATTCTGTTCGAATAAATCCTCTCCTTCAGGGTTTAACGACTGCCGTGGACGAACTGAACTGAAATGGATGTGGAACCACTTTTCTAGTAATGAGCCGCTGCAGACTGTCGTCGCAAAGCGGCGTGAACGGGTGGACTGGATAGGTAACACGCGCGATGAAATGTCCATACAGCTTGCAATTCGCGTACCGAGTTTTGATGAAACTTGTGTCGACGAAACGTGCGACAGACAAGCGGAATCAATACCAACTGCAACACCTGTGCTCCGTGAAAGTGCACGTCTACGCCAGAACAATTTAGGAAGTAGCACAACATCACCTAAAGCACGGCACAGAAACTACAAACTTGAAGCGCTTGAAGTCAGCTCTCCGGTGCGCCGCACAACCAAAGTGAGCCTTCGGTCATTTGAACGAAGCGGCACCACGATTGCACACTGCCAAGCACGACTCACGCAATTTCCGACGCTAAACTGCGTATCCAAACATATTGCACACGCTTCACTGCAGACCTCGAAGATTCCGATAATCAACGAGAGCACAGAAACGTCGCCTTAAAATTAACTTGCAGTATCCGAATCAATCCGAGATCCAAGCAACGTAGGGCCGATTGTCTCTTTCGTGGCAATATCCCCGTCTGTTCCACGTTATACCTACGTCAGACACCACGCTGAACTCTGAAGTCGCTTTCGACCGGCCTCATATGACGGCTTCCGCGTCTGAAATCAACTCGCCGACACGAACGACAACAAACAACGCAACCGACAAGCTCCGGCCCAGCTGGGACCAGCCGCTGCCTGGGCGCTGCCATCTTTCCTGTGACGTCATGTATTTGGTGCGGTCATGTGACGAGTGGTCACATTTGCGTACAATGGCAGCCGCCTTATGGGGGTCACTTTCGAGTGCAGACCGGAACTCGGCTTTATCGTTCTAAGCCCCCACCTCGTTGAGTATAGACCTTTTCATTTCGATGTTAGTTGGCCTGACGTCGGGTAGAGGCGCTGGCGCACACGGAGCCATGAGTTGCTTCAATTTGGTTGGTTTCGGTTTCAACGTGCACGCGATTGTGTTGCTATTTCGTGCCGTTTTCAGCTTGTTTTGTGATACAAATTACTTTCCTTGCTAGCAGCAGTGAATAGAACGAATGGTGCTACGGCACTTGACAGAACCGGAAGTGGTTCCGAGCCTAGAATTGCGGACACTTTCACGAACACCAAATCGCGTCTGATTATACGTCCATCGTTCGATTTCATGACACGTTCAGCGGTGAAACAACGGCGCTGATGCACAGGTAGGATTATAATCATCCACGCCATTCGCGGATATCAGTTTCCAAAAAATGAGTCAATAAGGAGCAGGACAAGGTCCGCCTCCAGCCGCTCCAGCACGCTCGTTGCCTGCCGCCTACTTGTGCGCGCGTGCACATCGTGTGTACCGAAGGTAGATAGCTCGCGCTCAAGTCAGAGATTCTACTGCTCATCTTATACTGCAACAAACTATAATGCATGAGTGCTGAGTGAAGAAGCAGGTTGTACAACATGATTAATAATGTGCTGAATCATGAAGAACAGATGAACGGGCAAGTTTACTGCTCGATGTTTGTTTTTGTACACTTATTTATGAACTTCGCACTGGAAAAGTTCCCTATAATGACGTAGACAACATACGAAAAAGAAATATTGCCTCGGCCGGTTTTCTGTAAAAAAGAAATTCGTGTCAGGGAAATATTTTTATAGAAGCAACTTAGGCCGACTAGAAAATTTTATTTAACGGCCAAGTGAAAAAAACTTAATGTGTATGGACATTTCATTAGCGACGTTTTCAATGCATAAAGATAGTGGCAG
>JAZHYW010009071.1:0-60933 GCA_037355805.1 Ixodes ricinus
ATGTCTACTTTATTTAATATACTTCTAGCATTGAAGCTCAATATCTTAAACGATTTCAGCGGGTGCTTACTAATTGATTTGTGGCGTCACTTATTATTAGGGTGAGCTTGCTGTTTATTTGCTTTACACATCTGCCCATTTATGTCGTCCCACACAAAAATATTGTCGCCAATCTTTATCTTGTCATGAATTAGGAAAACGTTTTCTCCGTTATCACGGTGCCGCTTGCTGCATTCCCACAACTTTTTGCGCCTTTGAAGTGTCACCCAGGAGTAGTCGTGTTCCATTGTTATCTTACTCCCTTTGAGTAGTCTGCGTTTCTTTAGAAGATTATCTTTTTCTGCGGAATCCAAGAATTTAACAATGACAGGTCGGTTCCTGTTCGTTTTTCGACCTACGCGATGCAAGCGTTCGACAGTGTTGACACGAATTCCAAGCGTTTCTTCGAAAACACCGTCTAGTACTTTTGATTTTAACGTATCTGCCGTTTCATTGTTGTCTTCCGGAATCCCAAAAACCATAAGGTTATTGCGGCGGCTATAATCTTCTAGACTGCGAAGCTTCCTTTGACACTCAAAAAGCTCTTCTTGCATTGACGTGACGCTTTGTTGAAGACCTACGACTTGATCTTTAACCTCGCTTGTGTCTTGAACTATTACTTCAATCTGTTCAACCCTTTTAGCTAAGCTGTCGAATTTGCTTTCAAACTGTTGCTGGCTAGTTTTTATTACTCCGAGATCATTTATAATCACGTTTTGTGTAACCAGAATAGCTTTCACCATTTCCTCCATCGTAAGTGGGGTATCAGTGCCCCGATCATCAGGTCCCGGATTCGATTCAATGTCCCCGCATGACAATAGGTCAAAAGTGACATCAATACACTCCTGCAACAACAACACACACGTCCGAGGGCATGGCAGCGAAAGAAGGCAAATGTTGCTTGTACGTTTACAATACAAGGAGCGATCATTACTCACCTGCATGAAAAACATTAGAGGGTTATCCATCGCTCCCGGTGAAGTGCCACCATGCCCTCTGACGCTGAGCAGCCAGCGCGGTCCTTTTGTAGTTTTGTAGGCGGGGGCGGGACGTGTTGTCGATGTTGCTCCGGGATCTGTGATGTCGCTGAGCACCAGTTGCTTGAGCATGTTGCCAGGTTCTTTGTTGACATGTGAAGGGGCTTCGCTGCTTCCGTGAGACTGTGACCACAATCGTGACGAGGCATGTTGGTGATCCGTAAGATTGATCTGTGCTGTCGGCGTTGCGCTGACCAAGCGCTCCGTTGAGTCGAGCTGCCACATCATGGTTCCGCTGGCCGAGCATTCCGTTGATTCGAGCTGCAGCATCAGCGAGCCCCTAAGTCCAGCCAGGGATATCAGACACTGCATGAAAAACATTAGAGGGTTATCCATCGCTCCCGGTGAAGTGCCACCATGCCCTCTGACGCTGAGCAGCCAGCGCGGTCCTTTTGTAGTTTTGTAGGCGGGGGCGGGACGTGTTGTCGATGTTGCTCCGGGATCTGTGATGTCGCTGAGCACCAGTTGCTTGAGCATGTTGCCAGGTTCTTTGTTGACATGTGAAGGGGCTTCGCTGCTTCCGTGAGACTGTGACCACAATCGTGACGAGGCATGTTGGTGATCCGTAAGATTGATCTGTGCTGTCGGCGTTGCGCTGACCAAGCGCTCCGTTGAGTCGAGCTGCCACATCATGGTTCCGCTGGCCGAGCATTCCGTTGATTCGAGCTGCAGCATCAGCGAGCCCTAAGTCCAGCCAGGGATATCAGACACTGCATGAAAAACATTAGAGGGTTATCCATCGCTCCCGGTGAAGTGCCACCATAGGGGGCGGGTTTGAACGTTAACCCAGTGTCTCTTGGGATGCCTCCGTTGGCGGCCGGAGGATGGTCGTTTCTGAAAAAAAAAAAATAACATGTCTTTCTTTATTTATTTTTTTTGTGGGGGGAGAGGCGTTTTGAACGTTAGCAGGGTTTGTGTTTAAGATGCCTGTTATCATGGATTTCAGATGAGGTCGTCGGGGTCAGTTTTTGGTTGGCGTGAAAGGAAGGGAGGTAGCACGTGACATTGGTACAGTCTAAGATGTCGGTGACGGAGTGCAGAGGAGGTGTTTCGGCTTTGGAGAGGAGGGTCGAGGTGTATATAAGAGCAGTGGTGTTCAAATAAACTAGAAGCTGTGTTTCGAGACTTGTTGTTTTGTCCGTTTTTTTTTTTAATTTTCGCGTGTCTCCGGTTTACGACGGAATTTTCTTCTCCAGCTCGCCTGTGCTTTTCCCTTTCTTCGCTGATCACTTTTCCCTTTTGATTAATTGAGGCTAATGTATATGTTTAATTTAAATTTAAATATTTGGGTTGTAATGTATTAATATAAGGCTGCAAGTTGTATATTGTTTAAAAATAACCAATATGACAACAACAACAAAAAAAATCAGTGTCCACGCCCTTTCCCGGAACCCACCATTGGACCAAAGTTTTGTTTTAGCCCTACGACTATTTTTCTCCACCATTTTTCTTCTTCCAGTAACTTTCGGATCTATTAAAGGGCTTCGGAACTTGCAAATAACCCAATAGGCCACGCGCAAAGCCCTGTGCGCTCTTGCTTATTCCATATGGCACGGATGAGAGCGAGAGGGGTAGCGGAGTTGCCCTCCTTGGAGAGCAACTGCGCTAGGCAACTGGAGAGCAGTTGCTCTCTAATGGCTCGTTCAAACTTGCGAAATACGCACTCGCCGAAAAAAGATCGGGCCGTTCTAAGGACGTCTAAATAGGGCAGGACCCGGCATGACGTCACACCCAGCGACGCCGGAAAAGAACCCAATCCCAGACTGCCTCGCGCACCGACAGCGCTCTCATCCAAACTAAATTCAACCAAGCCCCCATCGTCCTGCTCTCCGCTCGGTCACCGGGGTTAGGCTTAGGCCAACGTTACTAGATTACCTCAGTTGTGGAACTCCACGCGGAGGGGTGTAGCATTCAAGCGTTCAGTCGCCGTCCCATATTGATAATCACAGGTCACGCTAGTTCTTACGTCTCTTACAGACAGCCGCTCGCCACCGATTTGTTCTATAAAGCGGCAGTGAGAAAATCGCTACAAGAGCGAGCAGCATGGTTTTTCGCCTAAGCCAATGCCTGTGCCGTAGAGACGCGCGTTCTGTTCGCGTTTGCCGAACCGGCACACTTTCCAAGTTGACAATTGTGTGATCTAAAAGCAAAAACAAATTTGGATGGTACGTTTTTCAGTGGTGGCGAAAGCCCTTCAAAAAGCAGAGCAGCTAGAAAAAGCAAAAAATATTAAAAAAGGTGGGAAAAAATTAACTTAAAACGCTAATGCCAAACCTGAATATTCGATGGAATTGAAAGACTACCACCATACCAACTCGTCGGTTATTCTTTCTGTGAAAGAATAATACCCAACAGTAATAAATAAATAAATGCCAACTATTGCTTGGTTACAAATTCGTAATTGATGCATACAGCCGTACCCTGCTTTACTGTCTTTTTGATATCAGTTAAAATGTAAATGTATAGGACAGTTCAAAGCAACCATTCATGTCCGACCCATTATATTGAATCGTTTCTCAAAGAGCTTGAAGTTTTATAAAAAGTGCTCTTCATAAAATAAGACGCCCCATTGAATGTAAAATAGTGTGTGACTGGTATGTATGTTCTCAGCGGAAGAACAAAATTGCATTCAAAAAGGGCAAATCATATTGTTTCCTCTCTGTCAAAGTTTCTTTCATCTACGCGCAATATGTGGGTTTCTACGTCTAAAAGAGTGGAATTGACATTTCCTGCAAGGGCTGGCAGGCCTGATTCAGTTTGGCTAGCAGCTTGAAGCCTATGGGAACCGGGGAAATGCACCACAAGAGTGAGAGTGACGCCCGTCCAGCACTTCCTCGACTATGGCACCACGAGAAAGGGGGAGCTGCCCAAAAGTGAATGCAATGGCACGTGGGTCGTTGCAGTAAAAACCTATACAGATGATACCAAGAAAAAATATTAAAAGAAATGTATTATTTAGAACACGGAGTGTGAATGGTACGGATAAGGAGACCAACACAGCGCTGTGTTGCGTTCGTATCCTCTGTTCCCGATATTCTTCATGATTTATATTTAATGATTGGCTACCAACTGGTCCAATCATCAGCTCTAGTCAACAAAAGTATGCTGCTATTTGTTTGTATGCATTAACACTGTGCTTACAGTTGAATCCTACAGTCATTTATTAATGAACGAAGACAGAAACGAGGGTGCAAGCTAGCTATTCGGGCTAAACACGAATAATTTATTCAAGACGGGTTTTCTGAAGGATGACACAAACGCAGAGAAGTGTCAAACACAGCTGAGTTTTTATCGACAAAAAATGAATGGGCGACCCAAAATAGGAAACATAGGGGAATATATGAAGTCACTCTTTACAATTTCTACAATTTCTCTTCTGCTTACCACCCCTTTACAAGAGAAATTTCTTCCTTGGACCTTACAGCGTTATACTGTTCACAACCCCTAATATACCCAAGGACAGTAAATGCAAAGAAGCAACCAACTAACATCTGGATAAATGTGATTAGACAAACAACGTGGAATGTCCTTGAGCTTTCAAAATAGGAAATAAAGAAATATTATGCACAAAATCAAGATTTATAAAAACAGACGGGCATCACTCCTGATTCTAAAATATATATAAGCCAATAAACGTCTTCCTCTCAATGGCAAAACACAGGGAAGGCATTCAACAGGTTTCTAGGCTTCAATATTGTTACTGATTCTTTCAGATATACTTGTGGTCATTCTCTTCAGTCAAAATTATTTCAGTAGTGTTCTATAAGGACACAAAATATTACATTAGATCACGTGTTTTGACACAGCTGAAAACAGATCCTTATTTTTCTGCAACATTTATACTAAGTTCAATCGGTCGTTAATGCAAGGCTTTGTCGTATGAAGTGTTCTATGGGGTGAGCGAGAATTTCTAGCGGTCCTTGGGACATATCGTGCTGTAGGCTTATGGATTAATGACTTCCTCTTTGTTACTTTGTGGAATATGGCAAGCGGTATTAAATTTATTGCATGTCCCAGCTGAACCAAGAGGGTAGACCCACCGTCAAAGACCGCAAGCCGCTCTCTTCAAGCGGCACAGAGTGTTCTATGGGGTGAGGAACCATTTTTGGCGGTCCTTGGTACATGCCGTCCTGGGGGTTTATGTAAAACTGGCCTTGTCCAGTTTGATCCAAGTTTTATGTAAGGAAGAAGTGGTCCTCTATAGTGAGATGGTGCACGGCTGCATGCACATGCACCGGAATTTATATATACATATATGCAAAACTCTCTATTTTGATTCGACCAACATTTAAAAAAAAACAAAAAAAAACGACGCGAGTGTTACTTGGATGTTGCCTTTACTGTGTGTTTGTGGGGCTCGAAGGACATTAGATAAGGGGATACCGTCGCAGTATCTTAATCAAAACTAATGTACCAAAATGTTTTAATAATTTTTTCATTAATGATCTTATAGGGCATGTTTTGAATTCTAGTTTCAAAGGCAGTCAATATTAAAGACTCACCCAATTGACACAATTTGCGAATGTCAACAAGTTTCGAGATATTCAATGCAAAAACATATTCCTTTCGTCATTTAATTCTAAAATCTTGCGCTCGAAAGACTTCAAGATGTTGTGCGGACGGGATGGCTTCGAACGCACCTTCACTATCTTGGAAATATGACGCTGATGCATCCCCAAGAACACACTGTCGAGATAGTGCCGACGGGCCTGGTAGGACTATGTCACTCTTCTACCCAACGTTAACGTCACGAATTTTTTAACACAAACTGAGCGCGGTTTTTGCATCCGACATTAAAAACGCAAAAGTTGGACAATGAATATCTCGAAGCCCCTTGGCTTTTCGTCAATTGTTTAAATCGGGATAGCCTTTATTATTGACTGGCTTTTAACACTGCAGTTGCAACATGGCCCATAAAGCCAATAATTACAAAGCTAACAGATTTTGGTCAATTAGTCAACATGCAGTGACAGTTATCCCCTTTACTTATCTCTCGCCGAGTCCCACAACATGCAGTGAAGAGGGCAATGGAGATAACTACATCGGCCTTTTTTTAAGAATTCTGTTGGCTTTGAAATATACTGCTGAGTCTACATGTAAAACGACTTTTAAAGTGTAATCATGCGCATAATTGTTCCAGAAACTTTGCTTTTCACCCAATTAAGTATTGCATTTTTATTGCAACCTTTCAAACATAGGCAAAGCATCCAGTTTGGTGCTCAAAATGTATTATATTCGGCAACAAATTCAACAGACTATTACTTGGTTCGTCTTTAGCTTCATAATGAAAATAATAGGCATATCGTATTATAAAATGTGGGCTTAAAGTGGATAATGATTTGAGGTTTTAACTTTTCAGTTTAACATCACATAGTTTCTGCACCTATCTCCACCTCTGTCCAAGCTCGCGAATTCTGGGTCCATTCACATCAAGTCATCCAGAAGCCGCAGGTTACTTTTGGGCCACCGAGAACGCTCGTCTCTTGACGCAGACAGCTCATTGTATATTTCGTCAGAACAAATTTGTTCGTCATGAATTCGAGAAGTGCAGCGATGTGCAAACACAACAATGTCTCATATATAGCTGTAGAAATATATTATAACGAGCACCTGTTTCTGTGCAATAACCCCCTCCATTGTTCAAATCCACAGCCGTCAACCTCGCCACGCTAGACGCGCTGCATGCTGGATTTTCGCTGCACCGGTTGGTGTTCGAACGGGGGAGCTCATATGGCTGTTGACTGTATCTAAACTCATAGCTCGTGAAAATTAATTTTGCAGCTACATGCGAGACATTATTATGTTTGCTGTTTTCTGTAACCTTCCTCTTTGGATTTTTCAGTGTAGGCGAGGAAGCAAAAACCTTAACATTGGCCAAGGGAAAGATATCGGCATATACAGTTATGGTCAGACGGCGGCCTATTCGCAGCTCCAGCGCCCTATAGGTGGCGGGGCGGCCAGTTCCAAGATGAAAGACTGAATCAGATTCTCGCAGGCTTTCCCCGCTGTAACGCCTATCGCTGACGCTGGTCAGTGCACTAAAAACAATTCAGTATCTCATGAACTTTGAAGTGCATGGTTTGGGCAGGATCATGTGGGTGACTGAGATGTTGATGCGCGTTAGCAAAAAATGAGCATGTTGATATTTAAAAGTTGCAGAAACCTCGATTTGCGAAGCTATGTGGTGGGCGAGCGGGTTTTGCTGGCCATGTCACTGTTGTGGCAGAATATTTTGAGGGTGATGAAGATATCGTATCTGTTTACGCCGCAATATGGGTATCTCAAAAGTGGCTTCTTTGCGGTATCAGCGCTCAGGAAAAACGCTCACAGTATCGATGCCTTCGTGTCGCAGGCTACGCAACTCGCTGCTCACCGCGTCCGGTTTTGGTGTATTGCAACACGTTATCAAACTGCTCTATGGTTATTGATAGGAAGTTTGTTACGGAGGCTACCGTTGATGCGGTGTAGCATTACAACCCGGGCTCGCGCACGCCGAAGCCTGATTTTTGGCTGCATTATGCCAGTACGCATACTCACGGTATAGCCAACGGTAGCCTGCGACAACAGCATACTTTAAAACTGCCTATTACCATAATCGGCGTGTTTAGGGGTTTGGGGTTTATTCGTTGCTTTTTGAAATATATATTTTGTTATAATACTTTTTCAATTTGTACCGTGTTGTTTGCAACGATTGTGGCCTCTGTCGCTGCCCGTTCCCTAGCTCGTCACAGGCGGCTACATTAACGCCAGAACCGCGCCAAATAATACAGGCATTCTTGCTGTACCATCGCGTCCCCTGGAAAACAATGCGTATTCTTCTGTTTCATTCTTGGAATAAATGGTCATGTTCCTATGGCGGCAAAAGCATAAACCCATTCCCGAAGTGTAGTGCTCGACGTATCGTTTAACGCAGCCAATTATCTCGCCTGCGCAAGGCAGAATAGACTTTCATGGACCGTACGTTCGGCTCTGCATTCACTAGAGAGCGTTTGCCGTCGTCGACCAGCACAGATCAGCCGGCGGTCATGCCACAAGACGAAAGCAATCTGCAGGTTATGAGATATACAGAAAATGTCGCTTAATAAAATTGGACATCCCGATCCTTCGTGCAACGCTGTTTGCGGGATGGAGACACAGGAACTCCTGTTACAACTCGCTCACTTTTTGTTATTTCAATGGATTATCGTTCGCATCAAGGCCGACAGCTCCCTGCCACCTTTTCCCGCGCTACACCGCCGCGCATGCCGTCCCCGTTCCTCTGGTTCTCCGCATCGTCCGCGGGAGGGCGGGCTGGCGCGCTGGGAGTTGCGGAATACGGTTCATAAAAGCAGGGGGCGAGGTGAAAAAGGTGCGTCCGTGGCCTACATAGATTGTAGCACCTGAGCTCCCCGCCTTCTGTCGGTGTTTGTCTCTTTTTCTTTTTTGAAACTTGCCTTATCCTGGCTATTTTCGCTGAAACCGATAAGAACCCATTATCGCACCCAATTAACGCTGGCGACAGATGACACCGCCTCAGAAAGCGTGTCCGCCCAAACGTCCCTGCTTTTTGTCTTCTGGACCCTTTGGACATATAGTTTCTCATCTGTGCATTTGTTTGTGTCCTCTTATCCAAACAACAACCCTAAATGTTCACTAGGAAGGCCGCTGCCTGCAGTAAAAAAATCGGCCGCTGTAAAAGCAAAATGTGATAGCAAAGCAAAAAAATCACTCATTGCGAGAACGAACCAGTGATGGTTTAAATTTTTTTCCTGGGTTCTATTTTTTTTTATCTCCAAACCTCTCAGCTCATTTCCAACAATAAATGTAGCAACATACATAAGTCTAGCAGCATATCATAATATACATCGCAAAAGTATTTAACTACTGAGATACAAATATATTGCACAAATGCATCTTGGTACAGAAATAGAGATACCCGAAAGTGTCCCTATGATTATATCGCAATACTTTCATTTCGAGATGTTGTCCCGATTGTAATTCCTCATTCGTTTTACATTGCTGCAGGCGCCGGTCACTTGTTCACACATATGAACTGTATGCCTGTGTGGAGGCTGATGCTCATGGCCCTAACTGCAGCAAAAAGTAGCAGTTGACGAGCAAACATGTTTTGGCCTTCCACATTAAAATATGTTGTGCTTTTTTCTTTTACCTAACTCAGGATGAGAACATTCCACCGGCACTTTGTGTCCTCTACACCAAGCAAGAGCTGGACGATGCAGACTTTCTTTACCTTGTTATGGATCGTGAGCGCTTGTTCTTCGTTTTTAATGCAGAAGAGGGGCTGTGCTGGTTGTTGGCAGTATTTTGGCTGTTCAGCATCTAGTACGAATGCAAGGCCTCCAACAGGCTGGTTGCTCTGGCGAGGCTTTTCCTTGGCTTGAGCGACAACTCCAAGGACAGTCGTAATTAAATTTTTGAACAAAGTTTGCAAACAGGTATGTGGTTGAAGATATGTTTTGAGAGCCGTTTTAAAAGTTTATAATGCACTTTTCTAGCCAGTATTATCAGATTCATTTTGACTTTGCTTATAGGGCGAATGGTGAAAGGTTTTATGGAGGTATGTTTTATTTTTCTTTCTTTAACTGTTGGGCATTTTCTGTGATAATTTATGCTGACCTCCAGTAGGCGAGGTGCTTAGAATTTAGCTGTACAAGTTCCTCATCGATAGTCGTCGTCCAGAACTTTATAATTTTCCTTGTACGTGAGCAAGAGGATAGCGTCTTCTACTGAAACATTTGCTTTTCTGCCGTAGAGTGCAAGTTCCTTCTGTGATAATTTTCACTTCATGCATGTTTGCAGAAAGCATTCTTTATGTCATGGAATGGCATACATTGTATTTTTAATTTATCTCTTAGGGTTCAATAAATGTTCAATTTAACACATTCTAACTGATGTCATAATGAGCTTTATTTACTGGAATACTGCTGTGGTTTAGTCAAGGGCTAGACCACCAGCCTCTACCCTGCTTCCAAATAGTAAACAGATGCCCATAAGGAGACAACTGATGAGTGAAGCGTGTTTTCTGGAATCCTTTAAGACAAACAAAACATGCCACGTGTTACCCAAACATGAAAGCTCCGCATGCTTTCTTTGTGGCATCCCATGATGCTTACAATGGTTCAGCCGTGTAGTACGATGCTTGGGGCCACTGCTTGCTCACTCAGAGCTCGAGAAAGGGGGGCGCCGTAGCACTACTGAATTGCCCTCAGGATTATGATGTGGCTTGCGAGGAGTTTTTTTGTATTACTTCTTCATGAAGTGAGTTGTGATGAGTGTGACTCATTATTTCTGCATTACGTGCCTCGTATGTGGTGAAGTGGCAATCCGCCTAAGTGAATAAAGTGTAAATGTTTTCAGTAAACATAAGCTGTAAATCATAAAATTTATAATATAAGATTATGCAATATCTTATATGTTTTTTGTGCAATTTACAAGTTCTGATATGTGTATAGGACACATTGCTATAAAATGCCCACTTGGGACTATACTTGATTTCACCCTTTGTCCGAGCATGGCGGACGCTACCAGCCAATCCAACGTCGAGAGAACGTCATGGAACCTTGAACTCCAAATAGCCAAAACGTCGAGTGATTCTCTCCCGTTGCCGGATTAGCTCGGGTGGCCCAGCATCCACTGGGCCACCCCAGCGCGTGCCCATTCCATGCCAAGCACCCTTTGCCAAGGAAGTTTAGCAAGCACCCATTATGAAGGATGCTAGCCTGAACACCCTAAGGGTGTTAGCCCTGGGACAAACGGGTTTACACTCTTAAGGGTGTAAACATTTTTACTGTGTTGCGTGAGATGCGAGAGAGGGAGGCCGCCACAAACATAAAATCCTTCAATGACGCCACATAGCAAGATGACAAACCAAAGCTTACCCTAAATAAGAGACGTATGCATGATATTTATATATAATTTCAAAAATAAATCACTACCACATGGGGCACATAATGACACTCCGCGAGCTGTCGCACTACATTTGATAAATTAAACCTCTTAGCGTTAAGAATGTTGTTGAAATTGATGGCAGCCTAAGATCACGCCGTGTTGAATGCCAGGTCGCCCAACCGATCTTTTTTCAGTAGACCGATCTCACGAGCTCATCCACGCATGCGTGACGCCGCCATAACAGTAGCTCACCGGAGGCAGGGCGAAGGGCTCGAGACAGCTTGGGTCGTTTCCCGCTGCCTCGCACAAACCATAGCGTTATTATAATGCTCGCTAGAGGTTGAACTGGTGCTAGTGTAGATGCGACTTCCGGGATGCAAATTAAAGCAGACAGCAAACAGTCTACTTTTAGGGTGTTCCTGAGCATTCCTATGGGAAAACGCGCCTGCATTTTGTTTCTTCCACAGATAATAGCATAGAAGTTTCTTATTAGGGTCCTACCGATTAGTATATACCTTTATTAACATTGTAAAAAAATTCATTTCTTTTATTTACAGCAGTTTTGGACCACTCAACGACGTTAAACTTCACTATATTTCAGGCCCAAGCATCTGTTCCCCGGCAGGTATGTGAAAACAAGCGACGATTCTAAGAAAAATAACGATCGAAATACTGTGGAGTGTCATCAAGGTTCGCCTGCCTTCCGGTGGTGCTTATATATTGTTAATATTCCCGTCCTGTCACTATTAAAAAATTAACTCATCGTGCCACCTGTACGGAGCGGTCAAAATCATTCGAAACATAAATAATAAAGTACGAGCACTATGAAAGGCATGTATTTTTTATTATTTCCTTTGTCGGCCAGCTTTCATCGGGCACCTGTTCTCTGGCTTCTCTCTGCTTTCAAAGATTTCGAGAGTGCGGATGATGTTTTGAACGGAGAACAAACATTTTCGCACATATTCATGAGCAGAAAGAATAAAGCAGTAGTTATTTATTCCAAGCTTGACTTTATTACGTGGTTTTAAATTGCTTTTGATCAGCTGCATGAACAAAGAGTTACTTATCCAGTGTTATTTCGTAGTTCTTGCTGTCTCATTTGGTTTTCCACATGTCCTTCGTTCGCCGACGTGTGTTCACGCTAACAGTGTCGGACACTGCACATAAGTATATGTACAAAGCGATTTTAGCACCGTTTTTCATTCCGGAAATTTAAAATAAAAACACCGCAACTGGCCAAAAATTTCATCTGCCTCAGTGACAAATGTTTCAATCTACCTAGTACGTACAAATTATTCGTGGTACTTGGTCTTATAATCAAGCGCATAGAGAAAATCCACTCATTTTTTCCATAGAAATGCATTACTGGAAGTCAATTTCCGACCGGTTGCTCTCTGCTTCAATTTGCCGCAAGACACTAGCGCCATTTGAACCTCCACAGTACATTATAATAACTCTGCGGCGCAAACCACCGGAGAGGTGGTTGCGCGTCCAGAAAGACTACAGCTCCTACGATGCATGCCACTAGCGGCGGCGTAATGAAAGTTGCTGGTGAGAAGGGTATATTAACCAGGCGAAAAAATACATAAAACCTTTTAGCCAAAAAAAAAAAAAAACGCGCTCAAAGAAAACTTTTTTAACCTACATTCAATTGTCACGGAGACTTCCTCTAGTGCTGGTGTTTTTTGTGTTCAAAACATGAACACAAAATGTCATATCGATTCGAACCATATACTGTATGCCAGCCTGACGAGAAGGAAAAAAAAAGGAAAACAATCCGTGGCAAATAACTTTGTGAGATGAAAATAAAAGAAATACCTGTCCTTTCGGTAAATTTGCAAGTAGGAACGTCTCGTGCTCGCGCCTTATTCACCTTTATTACTTCATCTCAGCGGACATGTAAAGACTTATATGGGAGCACAATAGAACAGAGAATTTTTACAAAAAAAAAAAACGGCTTATATGACGCCGTTGTTTGCCGACAGATAAGGCTTTTTATTAAGTTACGTCTCATCGACAAACACATTTTTTACAAACTAGCCCCCGTTTTCCCACACCGGGTGTGCGCAGTGTACGTGCGCAGAAACCCGATTATCCTAAGGCAAAGCATCTGCGCATCCGCAGTGCCGACAGCAGCGCCACCGCAATGGCGCTACGTCTAAAAGCTGAGTTGGTCTATGTTGAGTTGAGTTGGTCTACGTTGAGGTGGTTATGGAGCGCCAAGTCGTGGCTTACGATATTAATGCTACTCGCTACGCAAGTTTTTCGGCGTTCTTACGCGCTAGCGCCTGAATCGCACTCGCTGCGGGGCGATGATAGGGTGCACGTGACTCGCCCCAACTCAAGTTTCTTTAGCTGGCGGTCGCTCAAGGGCCTGTGTTGGAAAGCGCCGAACGCGTACGCTCTAAATACAATTTCTGAAGGGACACGTTTCGGCAAAAAATATACTGAAAAAAAAAAAACTACCATGTGACAGCAAATAAATTTTTTATTTCAAATAGACGTTTTTTTTTAAATTACAAAATGAACCCTGTGCCGCGTCTGATCGGCTACATGTAACATCTACTCTCGTGCGATCGGTAGCCTAAATTTTTAGTCGAGGAGAATTGCCAAAACAAATTTAGCCAGTCATCCCATCCCTTTCGTTGATTTCAATGCGCTTTAGTAAAGGGCGCGCAGTCAATGAGGGCACACAATCCGTGTCTCCTCCCTTCCCTGTAGCAATGCAAAAACAACAATAAAACGAAAAAGGTTACCGACGTCCATATCGGGCTGATTCACATGAGGGGATTACTCTATTTTTAGTACACGCGCTGCAGAGGAAATCGTTTCGCTTGGCAATAAATGTTTACGTACTGCGCCGAGGTGGTAGTATTACCTGCGGTAAAGAAAACAAAAATGTTGGTTCTTTATATCTATAAGACGTTACGATCGTTCCTTTCCCCCGGGAATATCATTCCTTTCTTCTTTTGATATGACAAAATTATATTGTAAGTAATTGAAATAATGACGTGATGCAAGCAAGATATGTATTCCGCGACACTAAAGCCATGCATTCAATTCCCATTAAGGGCGGCGGAATGACGGCATATCGGGAGGGCATGCCACTCGTTCCTTACCGCTCTACTCGTTCGGAGCGTTGCAACATCTCAAAGTAAGCACATCGACTTCTACCGGAGCCGGTAATGTACAGCAATTAGGTCTCGGGGGTCCGGACCTCATTCCTTATTGGTTCCTCTCTTGGGGCGCCACTATCGCATTTTAATGTCCCGTCCTTTCATGCTTCATTCCATTCAGCTGCTGTGTTTTTGTTATCTTCAAAGGTTTTTCAGTTTCCGTTTTTCGCTGAATGACCGAGAAGGAAGCAAATTGCTCTTCGTATTTGAAGCTATATACGCGTTCATCAACAGAAAAGACAACTCTTTTTTTTTTTCGTTCCCAAATTCCCCGTACTTTCGGGTTTTGTTCAACTCGGGTGGAGGTACTAACAGCCACTCGCGTCGGTTCTTTAATGAAAGTAGCTCGTATCGCTGCGCGAGGGAGAAACGGAGAGTAACGGAAAGTAAGGCTTTCTAAACGTGTGATGGCATTCAGGGGAAGCGAGTAAGTGAAGTGTTTTCAATTCAGAGAACGCCGCTTCGTGATAAGACTGGTCACATTCGTCGAAATCGTCCCTCTTTTCCCGTTCGCGAGCATAAGAACACCGCGCCCCGCGGACCCAATGTCATTTCGCCCTGCTGCGCGCCATTACAACGACGCTTGTTTGGGAGTCAGCGATTCACGTCGTCCTTAAAAATATTTCGGTGCACCCACCCCGTGCTCTATTTCCCTCTGTTTTTCGTTGCTCAACGCGATTATGCTGCATGGGAGTTAAGAATTCAAAAGGCATGCCGGAAAGACCTGGAGCTAATTAAATACTCTCCCCTCGAGCCGCTCTTCACATCAGGGCGCATTAATGTCGGAGGCCCCGCGGACTTGGAGGAGAAATGACAGACTTTAAACTGAGCGAGGTGCTGATCGCGCAAGAAGTTACGCTTGGTAAGTATATCCTGGACATCAATCGCTGTTGAGTGCCGCACTTAATGTGCGGCACCTAGCAACGCGGTTGCTGAAATTTGTGTCGTTCGTGTCAGAGTTGTTTGCGCCGAACACCCGAGCAAGGGTCATTTCCGGGATGGAAAATCTAGGTTAAATTCTTGCTCCGGTGTTTTAAAAGTACCTGTACGAAACATTTAAAGCTTTAAATAAGCGCGGTCTTCACTCCGCACTAACTGCGGTCAAAAGCAAATTTGTCATTAGATATTTTCCGTCTTCAAACAACTCCCGAATTAACCACAGATTGGGTTAAACGACTCCGTCAGAGTTCGGCTGGAACTTGGATCCAACCAATGAGCACGCTTACATCACGTGCCCAGTTACTGCCTCGGAGCCATTCAAATCTGCGGAAGGTCTATGCAGATAAAGACGGGACATCTGTAGATATTGTGTTATGTTGTCCACAACGTCATTGAAGCCACCTGATGGAGCACGAGGCTGAGGAAAAGTGAAGTCTCTAGAAACTTCTTTTACAAGTAACAAGAACCATACAAATGACAAAGCACATTCCGCTGGAACAAAATAACGTCACTAAGTTTAGTCTTCTGCCGTGCGCCGCCATTCATTTCTTAAAACAAACACTGTCACACAGTCTGCGCTTCAAAGAACGTGGCGACTTGTATAACGCACTTATCAAGGATTTTAGTCTTTCTTTACGTGCGACAACCTCGCTGGAGCTCTGCGCGTGTCCGCGCGGAGCTCCATTTTTATTTTACAATATTGCGCGTGGTCCGTGCCGGCCGTTGAAGACGAAGGTAAGAGCGGCCGAAACGTCGAAGAATAATTCTGCTGTTTTCACCAAGGTTATCTGTCGGCTAATTTATAAAAATTCGTGAATCAACATTTTAATTCCTGAAAATAGACAAATGGCTCCAATTAGGAACTTACTCAGCGTCATCGAAAACCACGAAATCAACTCCTTTTAGAACGACGTGAAGCTCATGGGGAGGTCGGGGGCGCATCAAAGTTCCCCATCGTGCAGCAGGCGCAAAGCTAACTGTAGCGCAACGCGGATGATTAGATCATTATCGCGTTCCGCCACTGCCAGCTTTGCGCCTGCTTCGCGAGTGGAAACTTGGCTGCGAACCCGAGGTTCCAACCAGCTTCAAATTGTTCTAAGATTGACTGATATAGTGGTTCTCGATGCATGACGGTACAGTTTCTAATAGGAATCGTACGTCTATTTTTTCTAATTAAAAAGCTAATTAACGAATTTTAATTAATTAGCCAACTTATCGCAAAGATTAGCCGCCCACATTATACCCATCTCGCCGTGTAACTCACCCGCACAAACCGCATATGTGTAACTTTCATGTCTTTTTTAAACAAATATCTAAAGCTTGAAAAAACAGCCATACATATATATATATATATATATATATATATATATATATATATATTGATAGCTTTTTAGCTACACAATGTTCCTAAATAAAGGGGAAAAAGTTAAAGGAACACGCTTTTCTTTATGATGTTTATTTGGCTCGGAGGACATTAGACAGGAGGATGACCATCACTGTTATAAGAGTAATTAACCATTTTTTTATTGAACTTTTAATTACTGTTGTTAGGATAGATGGTCATATTACACATTTTGAGGAGGTGAAATATCAAGACTGTTCCATTTTGTAGAATTCAGGTAACCAGCCCGTGTCCAAGATATCTGCCCCCGAATTTTCTACGTGATTCGACTTTTGGCATTGAATCCGGCAAACCCGCGAAAGTCGGCACTGTAGCCGAACTGTGCTAAATTATACGGATAAAAGTGCGAAATTCGCCGAAAAATATCGCGGAACACGGAGTGGTTACGCCAATTCTCTAAAATGAAAGTCTTGGAATATGACCGCCTGAAAGAATGTAACATAAACAAATATCCAAATTACAGTCATTTAAAAGGTAAAAACGAATTGGAGTTAATTAATCTAACAATAATCATAATTATATTAGCATCTAATATCCGCCGAGCATATAAACTAGCAGTGAAAACCGGATGCATGTAGCTTTTCTCTCCTTTATTTTAAATGTGGTGCAGCTAAAGAGAAACACCCTGTATAAACAGGGTGTTTCAAGAAAGGTGGACAAATTCGATATTGCGAAAACTACGCGTCGCAACAAAAAAGGCTTGTGTTGTTTTGGTCCTGGGCCAGGTGGCTCCTTAAAAAAATATTAAATGCCGGGAAAATTAGGTTGTTAATCATTTTTGTGTAATAAACTTTTTTAATATTGTGTTTAAGCGCATGGTTTTAATTACAAAATTCCTCAGTGTCATGGAAAAACACTAAATCAACGAATTGCAGAACGACAGAAGGCACGCGCAGCATTTTACGGCTTTCTGAAAAGCCAAACAAATTCGACGGTTTTTTAAGTTTTGGTTTGCAATCGGAACGCATCTCGACCCCGACGGCACCGCGCCCCGTGGATAAATAGTGCAACCAACCTCTGCTGCGCTGTGAGAAGAGGCTAGATAAGAAAGCAGCCGCACTATCACGTAAGTTTTGCCTTCTTGACGCCAGCACCAGCATAAGTAGGCAGCTTTACGTGCGACGCCTGGGGGCGCAGGGGTAAAATTTTATATTGCAAAAACTACGCATCGCACAAAACAAAAGTTGATGTCTTTGGTTTCTGCCCAGGGACCTATTTAGAATTTTTTTTACTTTCGGTATAGCAAATTCCTAATTATTTTAGATTAAAATTTTAAGATCGAATTTAATGGCATAGTTCAATTATAAATATCCTGGACATCATTGAAGCTACTCAATGAACGAATCCCAGACATGTGTATGCTTGTGCATTACCTCACGAGGATCCAAATAACATAAAATCTGAATTATTTCTTTCGGTTTCGGTTTTATCTGGGAGTGCATTTTTTGCTGCAAACGGTCCTGCTCCTCGCTGCGAATGAACACAACTAAACGCTAGCGACTCGTCCGCCGTTCTTCTGCTGAAGGAGAGAAAAAATAGGGAGAGAGCCAGCTAAATGATACTCTGCGCCATTTGAACGACCGTGACTTGCAGGAATAAGTTTCAGTTTCGATTCTTTGTATCACCGACACTCGACGAAGAATGATTGATAAAAAAACTTTACTGTGGCACGGGGCTCTAGTGACATTGCACTTTCCGACGCGAAATTTTCCTGGTATTTTTGTTTTTATTGTCTAGGCGGGGTAAGAAAGGCGGGCGTTACATCCGCCCACGCGTTCACGAACGCTTTTAACTAAAGCCGCTTCTTTTTTGTTTAGCTTCCGATTCAGTCTGGGTTGTCATAAGGCGAGAGGTTAGTTAAGAACGGCTAAACACTTTTTGTTTTGTTTTTAATATAGGGTCATTTTCTAACGAAGAAAGGGCAGACATGGTGTATGCATTAGGGCTTGGAAAACAGAAATAGTACAACAGCCGCAGCTTTTTCCCCGAAGTGTTACAAAGGCCGAAATCCAAGCGGTTCCATAACGGACAGAAACTACATGCCACTTTGAAATTACACCACTTTTCGCAGAACGCAATGTGGTGTTGGGCCTTCAAGTTCGGACTCCAAAGTGGATATTCTGTCCTATGTATACGACAAGCATTATGACGCCATGGAAGCGATGACATCATGGAAAAAAACACCATAATAAGGAAAAGCTAATCACCACCAACGTTTCCAAAACGTTTGTTCATAAAAAAACGTCTAAATTGATTCTGTGAAAAATATTCAATGGTACGAAATCCATACGAATATTTAACTTTCCAATTGAAAATGTAAGCGGCATAAACCAATTTTTTTATTAAAGCAAGCGCTACAACAAGGGTAACTATATTTAGTAGTAAAAGGTAAACGTTTGCTTTGAGCGGCTCTTAATCCTATAGGAATGTTTCACTACACAAAGACCGAGTGCGTGAACCACTCGACCCTACAATTATCTTGCGTCAACATACTTCTAGGGAACATTTCCATCAATACCTAGCAAATAGCTGGGCCTCATTCCTAATCAAATGAGCTCAACAGAGACTAGGCAGCAGCAACACCGACGCAGATGCCCTTCACGACAATCCGCCTGAGTTAATATTGACTAAACTTTGGCCGCTTCTCGAAAGAGCGGCTCTTTTAGAAGGACGAATCACATCTCAGATTCAACGAAACAACTTGGTAGGGATTTTTTCATTTAAACTTTTGCTGTCTTTTTTTCACTTGAAGGTTGTTAACCAGCACCAGGAAATCCCCTAGAAGACCGCGCAAACTCAAATTGGTTTTCACAAATTTATATGTATCGTGTTCTACTGCTGGATGCAAGGTTCTTCTATGTACGTCCCCAAAACTAGTTTGTCGTAACTTAATTTTAATGTTTACCTCTCCTGAAAAAGAACTACTTTGTTGGCACATGAATTCTTTACAAGCGCAAACTTATAACTCTAAACTTTGAATTGCGAAAGTTGAAACATTGAAAGGCTGTAGAAAGTTGTTAAACCGATCATGACGAACGGAATCCCTGCGATGCGCCTGGTTTAAATACTGCGGGATGTGTGGATCTGCGAAACAAGAGAGGAAAGTACCGCCGTAAAGCAAGAAGTCTAGCAAGATAGATTTAACAGGCATTCCGTAATACGAGCTTTTGTTTCAAATTAGCTTTTATTGACCCTGACCATTGCTATGCAGCCAACTAAAAATACTGCAACACTTAAAAGTTAAGGCGTCTTCTAGGTGATATAAACTCAATACGCAGACAAGAATAGAATGATATAGTGATGTTTGTTTTATAGTTCGCAACACTCCCTAAGTTTGCTCATAAGCAATAAGATTTTTAGTTTCTATCTTCAGACAATTTATATATTTTAAGTTATTGGCAATCATTGCAAATTTAAATGCAAAAACTACGATCATTGCAACTGGTACAATTCATATTAGATAATTTGGATTGTTCGGACATCTCTAGTTTAGTTATTTTATGGTCTTGTGAAGGGGATTGTATTATTGCCGCGCGCGCAGCTTGCCAAGTAGGCAGCGCGCGCGTGGCCTAACGGTTATAGCGCGTGCCTCCCACGCGAAAAGCCAGGGTTTGATTCCTGGCCTCGGGGACGCCTTTTGTTGACATCCAATGTAATGTTCTCGTAAATTCGAGAATTGTGTTGCGTGTTCGAGGTTAGAAAGTGCTACATGCCGAACCTTCTGGGCCGATTATTCCAGAAGTCTGCGCGTGTACATAAGGGGCTTCGCGTGGCGAACCAAGTCAGTTTCGCCTCAGCGTTCGATCCTGCTGCTTCGCCGCTTTCGACGCCCGCCACGCTCTGTTATTATCTTCTGTTTCCTTTTTACTTTTGGGCACAAGTTCACCCCATTAAACGTTTAGTTTCTTTTGTTATCACCGCCTCATCAGTTGTCATTCGTGACATTTTGGTGGAGGTGCGGGGTACCGGATATCCGTGAAGCGCACCCTCCAAGTTCCCACAGTACAAGTCCGACCCCAAGCTCCGGAGGACCCGACGAAGACCAGACCGAGATCCGGTTCAGTCGTCACACCCAAGGCCTACACCCGGAATTCGGACTTCTGACGCCCAGGACCACGCAGCCAACGAGGCCGACGATGAACGACCAGCAATCGCAGACCCCGACCACTGCCGCCGTCATCTGCCTGCCCGTTGCCCAGCGAACCCCGACGACCTTCCATGGCGAGACCCACGAAGACGTGGAGGACTGGCTTCTGCACTACGAACGTGTAGCACGCCATAATGGATGGACCACGGAGCAGCGCCTCCAAAACCTCTACTTCTCCTTGGAGGGTACCGCGAGGCAGTGGTTCGAGAACCACGAGGCGTCGCTTACGTCGTGAGACACCTGTATCGCCGGCCTGAAGAAGACATTCACGAACCAGACACAACGACAGCGAGCGGAAGACCTCCTGCAAGTACGAACTCAAGGGCCCAACGAAACGGTCACCAGCTTCGTTGAAGACGTCCTCCGCCTGAGCAGCCGCGCCGACCCTCAGTCCACCGAGGAGAAGAAGCTGCGCGTCTCGTTGAGAGGAGTGAGGAGTGACATCTTCGGTGGCCTGGTTCGCAACTACTGGCGCTGAATTCGTTGCCTAGGCAACTAACATCGAGCGGGCCCTGTCAATCCGAGCCAGCCACTACAACCGACTCGCCGGCACGCCTGTTGCCTCGACGCTGACATGTTCCCGATTCGACGAGGGCGGCACCAGCGCTGACAATCTTCGTGCAATTGTCCGCGACATCGTCCGGGAAGAGCTCGGGAAGCTGCTGCCTGCTGCCAACCAGCCGGCTTCGCTGGTGATAGCCGAAGTGGTACGCCAAGAAGTTCAGCGGGCAATTCAACCAGAGGCTCCTGCCAGCCTAGCAGCACCCGAGGAGCCCACCGTGACCTACGCCGCAGTGGCCCGACGGCCACCACCTCCTCCTCAAGCCTATTCCGCGCCGCCCCGACGTCAGTCTCCTGCACCGCAGCAGGACCGTCGCCACGACGTCCAGGTCCAGTACGCCTGCCAGGAGCCCCGCGCACCCCGGAAGACTGACGTGTGGCGAACGCCCGACCGACGCCCTCTGTGTTTCCACTGCTGGGAAGCAAACCACACTTACCGCCAATGCCCATACCGACGACTCGGGCTGTGCGGGTTCCACCCGAATGACCCACGCCCCCGTTATGGTGAACGCCCTCGGGAGATCGACGAGTACCTGCGACGACCTCAGTCACCCGAGCCTGCGTCCCGCCGAGAGTTCCGGTCGCCGTCGCCACGACGTCCAGCTTCGCCGATGCACCGACCCCGTCGTGAAAGCCTGTCACCCTCGCTCCTCGCCGGGCAAACTAGGCGCGGCAACGCCTGGAGGTGGAGTTTCCGAAGACGACCGACGCCAAGATCCTCCACGAACGTCGGAAGGTCCCCACTCGAACGCTCCTAGAGACCGACACGACGCCCCTGCAACGCTGTCTAATAACCTAAACGTCGTCATCGACGGCCACGACGCATCAGCACTCGTTGACACCAGAGAAGACTACTCAGTCTTGAGTGGGAGGCTCTCCTGCCGCCTTCGAAAAGTCACGACACCGTGGGATGGACCTCAAATACGAACCGCCGGAGGGCACCTCATCACGCCGGTTGGGAGATGCACTGCTCGCGTCGAGATCCACGGTGAGACGTGCCCTGTAAAGTTCGTCGTTCTGCAAGACTGTTCGAGGGACGTTATCGTCGGCATGGACTTTCTCTGCGAGTATGGCGCCGTCATCGACCTCGGAGCAAACCGGCTGACGCTATGAAACCCTGCTCCACCAGCGGAGGAACCCAAAGCGACGTCATCCGCGGTACGAGTCCTCGCAAACCACGTGAACCTACCACCGCGGTCAAGTGTTTTCGTACCCGTAAGGGTTGATGGGACATTCTGCGGCGACGTTTTGCTCGAAGGAAGTCTCCAGGTGCTTCTAGGAAGATGGATTGGCATCGCAAGAGGCGTCGCGGAGCTCCAAGACGGACACATTGTCGCACTTGTAACGAACTTCCGACAGGAGGCCCAGCACCTTACGAAAGACACCGCCGTGGGTCACGCCGAGGAACTCCCGGACTCAGCCGCAATCGCCGGAATATCAGAAGACCTCTCTTCGTGGCCACCCAAGACAACGCCGCCTTCGCACTTTGACATCGACCCAATCCTGCCTACCCCACAACGACGACAACTCAGCCAACCTTCTCGCCGAGTTCACTGAGTGCTTCTCCACGTCGTCAAAGGTGCGCCAAACGACCGTTGCGAAACACCGAATTGTCACTGAAGACAACGCGCTTCCCCTTCGTCGGTCGCCGTACCGTGTCTCTGTGAAGGAGAGAGAAGTCATCCAGAAGCAGATCCGAGAAATGCTCGATGACGACATTGTCCAGCCCTCAAGCAGCCCGTGGGCTTCACCGGTAGTCCTTGTGAAAAAGAAAGACGGGACTCTTCGGTTCTGCGTGGACTATCGCCGACTGAACGCTGTAACAAAAAGGACGTCTACCCGCTGCCACGCATCGACGACACCCTGGACCGGCTGCGCCACGCCCGATACTTTTCGTCGATGGACCTGAAAAGTGGGTACTGGCAGATCGAGGTCGACGAACGAGATCGCGAAAAGACTGCCTTCGTCACGCCGGACGGGCTGTACGAATTTAAAGTGATGCCGTTCGGGCTATGCACAACACAGGCGACGTTCCAGTGCGTAATGGACACCGTTCTTTCCGGCTTGAAATGGTAAAGTTGTCTCGTCTATCTCGACGACGTCGTGGTATTCGCCAGCGACTTTGACGAGCACCTCAGACGTTTGCGAGCCGTGCTACAGGCTATCCAGAACGCCGGACTGACACTGAAGCCGTCAAAATGTCGGTTCGCTTACGGTGAGCTCAAATTCCTGGGCCATGTTGTGAGTGCTCAAGGTGTAAGTCCTGACCCTGCAAAGAAATCCGCTGTCGCCGAATTTCCGAAGCCATCAGACAAGAAAGCTGTACGAAGATTTCTTGGGCTATGCGCATACTACAGGCGTTTCGTTCGCGATTTTTCCAAAATTTCTTCACCACTCACGCATCTGACAAAGGACGACGTGAACTTCCAGTGGGGGAGGAGCAAGAACAAGCGTTCAACGAACTGAAGGAAAGACTCCAGTCGCCTCCTATCCTCGGAGACTTCGATCCGTCAGCGAAAACAGAAGTTCACACGAGACGCCAGCAACGCCGGGCTAGGTGCGGTGCTCGTCCAAAGACAAGACGGAGCAGAGAGGGTGATCGCTTACGCAAGCCGGGCACTGTCCTAGGCAGATAAAAATTACTCGACATCCGACAAGGAATGTCTCGCTGTCGTCTGGGCGTTAACCAAGTTCCGCCCATACCTGTACGGGATCCCGTTCCGCGTTGTCACGGACCACCACGCTCTCTGTTGGCTCGCTAACCCCAAGGACCCGTCAGGACGCCTCGCTCGCTGGAGCCTTCGACTGCAAGAATTCGACGTGACCGTTGTGCACAAGTCTGGCCGCAAGCATAATGACGCCGATTGTTTGTCTAGGGCCCCAGTCGAATCTCCTCCTGACAGCACCGACGACGATGATGACGCCCGTTTTCTCGGAGCAATAACAGATACCGACATGGGAGCACTTCAACGAGACGACCCCGAATTTCGCGCCGTGATCGACCACCTCGAAGTTCAAGGAAGCTCTGTTCCGCGACTCTTGGCCCGAGACTTGTCAAGCTTCGTTCTGCGACGAGGCGTGCTCTTCAAGAAGAACTTCGGAATGAGCGACCCTGCCTGGCTGCTGGTTGTTCCGGCCAGCCTGCGAGAAGAAATCTTTCAAGCATGGCATGACGACCCGACGGCTGGACACCTTGGCTACAGCAGGACGCTCGCCCGGATTCGTGACAAGTACTACTGGCCAAGACTCCCGAAAACAGTCCACCTGTACACACGGTCGTGCCATGAGTGCCAACGACGTAAGAAGCCTCCGACGAAGCCACCAGGACTCCTGCAGCCAATACCTGCACCGACTACGCCCTTCCAGCAGGTCGGAATGGATTTACTTGGGCCGTTCCCAACATCGGCGCAAGGAAATCGGTGGATTATCGTAGCGACCGATTATCTTTCACGATACGCCGAGACGAAAGCCCTGCCATCGGGAACAGCGGTAGAAGTCGCTAAGTTTTTTGTCGAGTCTATTCTCCTTCGACACGGCGCACCTGAAGTGCTGATCCCCGATCGCGGGTCGTCCTTCACGGCACAGCTGACTCAAGAAGTTCTTCGGCTCAGTCATACGAGCCATCGACGAACAACCGCTTACATCCCGCAGACCAACGGGCTAACGGAGCGGCTCAACAAGACGATCGCCGACATGGTCTCCATGTACGTCGACGTAGAGCACAAAACATGTGACAAGGTGCTGCCGTACGTCACGTTTGCGTACAACACAGCGGTGCAAGAAACCACGGGAATGACACCGTTTCAACTGGTACACGGCCGGACGGTTACCACAATCCTCGACGCCATGCTGCCTCATGTGGCGGCCAACGATGGCAACGACGATGCTCAATTGATCTCGCAACACGCGGAAGAAGCTCGTCAACTGGCAAGAATCAAGATTCAAGAGGAGCAACGAGTCGACGCACGTCGGTAAAACCTTCGTCGCAGGGACGTCCACTTCCAACCCAAAGACCGGGTATGGTTGTGGACACCGATACGGCGCCGTGGTCTTAGGGAGAAACTCCTAAAGCGCTACTTCGGACCCTACAAAGTACTTCGTCGACTCGGGGACCTGAACTACGAGGTGATGCCCGCCGGAACACGCACTTCATCACGCCGCCCTCCACGACCAGAAGTCGTCCACGCCGTGCGCATGAAGCCGTACTACGCTCGATAGGACTGTGGACCTTATGTGTTCCAAATGACTCTTTAGCTTACCGTTACTTTTGTTTGCTTTGTTTTGGTTTATGCTGCATCAGGGCGATGCACTTTTTAAAGGGGGAGTAATGCCGCGTGCGCAGCTTGCCAAGTAGGCAACGCGCGCGTGGCCTGACGGTTATAGCGCCTGCCTCCCACGCGAAAAGCCAGGGTTCGATTCCTGGCCGCGGGGACGCCTTTTGTTGACATTCAATGTAATGTTCTCGTAAATTCGAGAATTGTGTTGCTTGTTCGAGGTTAGAAAGTTCTACACGCCGAACCTTCTGGGCCGATTATTCCAGAAGTCTACGCGTGTACATAAGGGGCTTCGCGTGGCGAACAATGTCAGTTTCGCCTCAGCGTTCGATTCCTGCTGCTTCGCCGCTTTCGATGCCCGCGACGCTCTGTTATTATCTTATGTTTCCTTTTTACTTTTGGGCACAAGTTCGCGCCATTAAACGTTTAGTTTCTTTTGTTATCACCGCCTCATCAGTTGTCATTCGTGACAATATCATGTAAACCCCAACTGAAAAAAATGCAATAATGTCTGTGAAAATAAATATTAGCGCCCTCTTTTCGGAAGAAATATGCAGGGATCCGTATTTAGTATACTTAGTCAGTGCTTTTTTAAATATACTACAACGATCCGGCGCTGTAACAAGAACCTCTTAACGTCATCTCGAACACATCTTACTGACGTTATTCGCAGTGCTTTCAATTGCAGACATTTGTCTATCTCTACGTGTTTTGCGTCTGCATCAAATAGTTCACCTTAGCGCTGATAGTTATAGTTAGGTCTGCCTGCTTTTCCTAATTGTGACAGATTATTCTGACATCAAAATAATGTAAACATTTTTGACAGTATGAAACAAAATATTTTTTGAAGAGAGCTCGTATTTTAATCTGACAAAAACTGCAAATTCTTTTATCTAGTTCAAAACCGGGTGCGTTCAAGGGCCATTTTTACACATTTGTCACACATTTCAACTTATATGACAATGAGCCAGTACCTTTAATAAACCACAGTGACAATTGCATTATGTCTGTACAAAGCAGAGCCAGGCTTACTTCGTAAGTTGTTGGCTATGTTCTGTTACGAATTTTGTGTATTGCTGTGTTCTTTCTGCTCGTGCATATGTGCGACTATATTGCTTTACGTTAAGAACGTCACCCAGACGCTTGAAATCTCCTAAAATAGAAAAACGCAACAAATACAAGTTCCCGATAAAATATGCCCGTGATAAGAAATAATAAAAAGAGACACCTTTGATACCCCACGTACTCTATTATTTACGTTTTGAAGGCTACAACCACTCGTAAAGATGCTCAATGGTGTCATTTTATTATATGTGACAGGAGTGGAATATTATCAACATACAAGCGTCACCGGAATGCTTACGAAACCTTCAGCACAATCTACATATCTTTAAATAGTCATATTAATTAGATTCGTTGCTTCTGTTTAGACACTTTCTGTAAAACACTGGTTTGGGCTTGAAATAGAATGAAGTTTAAAACTGTTCAGTTATAAGAAAAACATACTGTAACTAAAGCTATTACACTTTTACATTGTTAATAAAAGTCCACGCTATAAGCTACGATACAAATAAGAAATGTAATTCATGTTATTTTACGGCGAAGAGAAAATGACCACGCATTTTCCCGTGGAAATGCACAGGAGCACCACAAATGTAGACTCGTTGCTGTCCGATTAAATTTGTATCCCAAAAGTCGCGCAGACACTAGCGCTAGTTGAGCCTCTAGCGTACATTGTAATAACTCTAAGAATTGTTTGCTAGATTTCGTAGATATGCATTTTTTTATTTAATTTTGTATTGTTAAAATATTCAAGTTTTAATGTTGTTGCCCTCTTCTCAACAGGGTCATCCCCACTTCAAATTGATTTGTCGGTTGGTCACCACGCAAACAATACCCGGACAAGTAAAGCCGAATGCAACAAGCATCGCACTAGAAACCTAAGCCGAAGCACGACAGAAGTTATCATTTTTTATTGTTCAAAATTATGCCATCGGTTTTGGTCATTGTTCAGTTGTGTGCGTTGCTTTCAAGTCAAAGGTCATTTCCGCCTACTATAGTAACACGATCGAAGGAAAAAAGCTTGCACAGCTCCGAATAACCGAAATCTGATCAAGCAATAAAGACAAGGAATACCTCACTTGGTTTAGCCAATATTATGGAAGTCTTGACCAGTGATTGCATTGTGCTAGCTAAGACATAATCTAAAAATGTATCCTTCTTACTTAGGTAGTTTGTGGGTTTTTATTTTACACTCGTGACAGATATCAGCCGTTGTCAACAATGAATTCCCTTTAAATTTGTTGTTAACTATTTGCCCATCTCCGCGCTTCCTTTTACCCGGGATTAAGAAATGTGTCTTGCGAAATTCGGGTTCGAATAATTTTCACGGCGGTGACTAAATTATGTCTTCGAGTGGTGTGTTTCGTGTTCTGTTGAGCGTTTTCACGATACTTACTTCAGGATTAAAATTTCGCCGGATACCAGGTTGATGAACTTACGCGCTATGTCTTTCTGTTCACAGGTAGAACATTTTTCAACTTGTTAGACTTATTTTGTGACTTGACCAACGGCCCCTGCTAGAGAGTCAGTGACTTTTTAGTGTTGTGTCGTTTACCCGCAGTCTCGGGGTTTTCAACCATGTCATAACATATAGCACTATTTGGTACACCGAGCTTTATGCAGCGTGCGGCCCTAAGAACCAGCACGTTTGGCACGCTTTACAAATTTCATATTTCAAATGTACACACGCAAAATTAGACACAGGAACATCGTTTTGTAGAAAACTTTATGTATATATTTTTAGAGCTCAACTCAGAGGTTGTGAAATCTGATAAATAGTAAAGAAACGCCGGCCATGCGATTCCAATATCCTATGTTGGCATGTTCATCATCTGCGCAATGGTTTGCGAGCTCGCTCCGAAAAGTACGAAAACACGTCGGGAACACAAAAGGTACGAAACACGTAGGCGACGCGAAATGTACCAAAACCCATGGTTCGCCACTGGACCACGAGATGGCGTTACTCGTCCCAGAATCGGCGGAGGCGCGCGCGCGGCGCAAGCCCAGTGGGAAAGCAGGACACCCTCGCTGGGGCAGCGCAGAAGAGCGGACGTGCGACATGCCGTGAGAATAAAGGTGTCATGAAACTATTTTTCAACTTTTTCCATCTTAGCTTTCGTTTTCAAGTGTGCGTCCACGGACTTTATCAGTCAACAAGAAAACTGTGTACAGTTGCCAGACTAAACGCTTTTCAAGTCAGTCTCCCGCGAAAATCCGCGAGTGAAAAAGGCGCTTGAATTTATCAGTCCGCGGACGCGCCAACTGATAAAGTCGAGCGCCTTTTTCACTCGCGGATTTTCGGCGGGAGATTGACGTGAAAAGCGTTTATTCTGGCAACGGTACACAGTCTTCTTGGTGTTTTTTGTTTTTTACGATTAAGAAAAATGGTGCATCGTCCGGCAGACGCGACGAAGCTTCGGTACTCCGGGTTTGTCTTAGAAGTTCCCGCCAAACTCGACTAGCACGCCGTGATAGTGCTTGCACGTCCAGTCCAGATTTCATCGAGCAAGAGCTTTCTTGTGGCTGTGGTGTGCTTAGGTGTTGTGCACGAGCGGAGAGTACGTGAAGGCATCTTCAAACGCCCCTGCGCCAGCCCAGAACTTGATCGCTTCTACGCCGAACCCTTCTCGAACAGGACCATGCCTGTGTCACTGTCATGCCTTGGGTTAGTAACGCTAGTGGCGCTTCGCGCGAAGCGCATCACGATGTTTTTTTCTAAATTTGTACCTAACAGTGGCGTACGTACGATTCTTTATGGCGGTAGCAAACGCCGGTTTCTCTCTTGGACAATGGTGCCACGGTACGATTTTGGAGTTTCGCGGCACTGTAGGGTGGTGAGCAGATTCGGTCCGTCCTGGCTGGCGTCTGCTCGTCGTCTCCCTCGTGTAGATGCGCTTGGGAGACGGACGAACCGCGAACATGCCGTCAAGTGGTCAATTCTTCGTGTGAATCGGCCATAAGCAGCAGCATAAAAGCCCGGTGAGTAAACGATATGAAAACGACTTGAACTATATGGGTTTGAACAAATCGCAGCGCACCACGTTCTTGGACATGCGGCAGTCGAAGGATCGCGCCCCGCCGGTTTTTACTGCTAATAAATGTTAATTGGTGAAATTTTTAGTTAGGACAACAAGCCTGAAGTCGATTTGAAAACTGCTAAATCCTGTGTCTCTGAACAGGGTGTAAATCCAGCACTTAGCGTTGAAAATGACGCTACCTTGAAGTGATGAAAACTCCATATCCCCTTGACCGGGACCGTTGAACTGAATAATGTAGTTAGTTGAGCTCATTTTACAGCGAAGCTGTGTATGACTCGTTGGTCGGATCTTTTCGTTCCAGCGTCCTCACAGAAAAAAAAAGAAAAAAACCTTCCGCGATTGAAGCGAAAAATGCATACATCAAGCTTGCAACATACAGCCCAGCATTCGTCTCAATAAAGAACAAGCACAAAAAGAAGCATCCCAACCACAATAATGATGATGAGGCGCTCCTGATGAGAATGCGAAGCACGTTGCGCTCACCGCATACGTTTCGCGGTAAAGATTAGTGTTGGGCAAGCTGCCGTGGTTACGGCAGCTTGCGACGTGGGGAGTGACGTCACTAGCCTTTCATATACAAAGGAATAACTTTTTTCTAACTTTTTTTCTAAAATGACGAGTAGTATTGATTGCCGGGAATCTTGGATGCCTTTAGAAGCTGATGGGATTCGCTCATATTGCATTCAGTCGCCCAACACAGTAAAAACCTAAACGAACGCGCTGGAAAATCAGCGCTTTCAGGCGCAAAGTTAGGCTTGAGTTAACTTTTCTTTGTTTGTGGGAGCAAACTTTAACAAATATTATATATATAATAACGCTTCTTGGACCAAGTAGTCAGTATGTTCATGTGGTACACATAAAACCAGTTGGCACTTCGCCTATTTTGAAATTTCGAAGGCAATGACTATCTGCACATGAAGGCTCTGATCAGTTAAGATCAGCCACGCGCGCCCGGACGTAATGCTTGTTTTAATGAGAAAGACTTAGCTGTCCGATTGAGCGAACCGACGTCATCAACGTCCACGACATCCACGCCAGTACGCTGCAGACGAACCAAGGGAGCGGAAGTACGACATTCGCGCTTTCGCATTCACAACTTAAGAGAAGTTCTTAGGTGTCCTTAGAATTGTTTTGTTAAGTTTTTATACGTGACACCTTATCATGAATAGGGAACGTAATCAAACCCAGGTTTTGCACACAAAAAAGAAAAAATTAACCAGAAAAACTATTGAGTGCACCAGACAGCATGTTGGATTTTTTAAGTTTATTTCATGTCATGTTTGGTGACACGTACTACGCAAACTACAAATATCGAAATCTCAAATATTTTGCGCTTATAATGAATCATGGAAAATATGGCGGGATATATAATACAGCACTCTGGAGGACATATGTTTCGCGTATAAATTGTGCAAACATAGTTCCTTTGCCGTTTTGTCACTAGAGCTCTGAGTCGTTATCCACAAGTATTGCATAGCTAAAATATTAAAATTTATGTCATATATTGTTATTAAAAGATTATTTTGAATGATATACAAATCACTCCTTTATCTCGAACATTGAACATGTTATGTCGCTTCAAACTTTTTCTAATTTACAAAGGTATGGAATTTCAAAGAGGAATTATAACAAATCAAAACATGTTCGATATTCCTGAAACTTATAGTGATAGTTCTCTATTATACCTTGTGTTCATTCATGAAAAACATGTTTCATCATTATGTTTCCTTCAAAATTTCAGCGCGGCAAAGTATGCCTTCCACACCGGCATTTTCGACCAATGCTACAAACGAGATTCATCCATTCATTCATTCATTATATGGATTTTCACGTGGAATGCAGCATAGGGAGGCAGGGCCAAAAGGCATTGCTGCACAGTTCAGAGCAACACGCAGAGCACATTTGCAACGCTAAAAACACGCCAGCGACATGTTACATGACTAAACGCTGAGAAAAATATGAATAGTAACACAGTTAAAATTAAATTATAATAAAATTGGAAGCACAAACAAGAGTAACATTTGTCACAGCCATCAGCTGCTATAAAAAGTTGCTGTTTCAACAGTAAGAATAGACGTAAAAATATAGACGATTAAAAACAGAATATGTTTCACGCAACAAGATGCATTCCAGATCCACCGGGAGAATCTCAATAAAATTGGAAGCAGAAACAAGACGGTCCTTTGTCACACTCGTCAGTTGCTATAAAAAGTTACGGTGTGAACAGAAAGAAGACACATCAAAATATGCACAACTAAAGAATAATATATTTCACACAAAATCAAAACGGTCATGAATAAAAAAACAAAAAAAATGGTCTAAGTTACACTAGAAGACGCATTCCGGATCCGCAGGAGAATGGTAACATGGCGAGGTAAGGTTAAATATAGGTACACCGCACAGCCATGATGATAATATATTGCTCGTCAGGTTTAACTCTGGTGATTATTTGTGAGTGATATCGTGCGTTATAAGAACATTTTTGCTGCTTGTTTATATCTTAGATAAGGCACAAAAAAATCAAGATAATTGTCAAACTTAATGGGCAATTTCGGTGCCTCTTAACTCATTTTTGTTTTTGTTTTTCATAGTTTGTGCGCATGCTCGGCTTTCTGATTGTGCCATGTCGAATTGTAAATTAATTATTTGAACTCTCTTAATTAGTTTCATAGGGTTTTTGCTTATATATCGCTTTCAGTAATTTAAAGTAATATATTTGGTTTGCCTTAAGAAACGGATGTTTTGTCAAATTGTGTCAGCAATTGAATTCGATTATGATTCTTTTGTAGTTTTCCAGCAGGCATAGCGCTCTTCTCTCTATAACAATTATTTTGTCATAATTCGAAACACCTGCTGTGCCCAATACCACAATTTTATAGCATTATTTGGAATAGAGTGAAGTATAAGAAAGCATTTTCTTTAGCCAGGTAGGAGCAAGCGTTACTATTTTTTGGATGCAACCAACCGACCTGCTTAGTTCTGACTTGAGTTTTGTCACATAGGTTATTCATTTTAATTCTTCATTAATCCAAACACTCAGGAGCTTTTGATCCTGCACTTTATTCGGTTAAATTATCTTCATATTCAATAGATATCAAGCCATTACAAGATTTATTAGCAGGTCTAAATATTATATATTTGGTTCTATTCGTATTTAGTTGTAATTTGTTATTTTGAAGCCAAGACGAGGGCTTTGTTAGATATTGGTTCGCTGATTTTGTCTTATCAGTGAAAAATACACCAGTGTCATCGACTATACATGACTAGCTTTATTTATTTATTTATTGCAAGTACCATCAGGGCCCGAAGGTATTACAGTGGAGAAGAGCACATGCATGAAACATAAATAATAAAATAGTAACAAGTCAACAATATAAAATATACGGCAAACAAAAAATAAAGAACAAAAAATACCTAGTTCAAGGGTCACTGCAAAAATAGTTAGTTATGGAATTTCTAAACCTGTTAGTATCAGTTATTGTACTTATCAAACCGGGGAGGTTGTTCCATTCCTCGGCTGTACGAGGTAAAAAGAAGATTGAAATGCGGTAAATGAACTTGGAACTCCAACTTTGTGCTGCTGTTCAAGACGGGATGAAATGTAAAAGGGGGAGTAATCATTGATTGCGTAGAAGAAGATTATGAAAAAACATTTTATAAAATAGACATAGGCTTGAAATTTTACGTCGCAAGGAGAGAAGTCCTAAACATAAACTATTTTTCATCGATGTGACACTAGCAGTACGATAGTAGTTGGAAAGAATCGAAATGGGCTGACTTATTCTGAATGTATTCCAATGAAGTGATTAGAGCATCGTGACCGGGATCCCAAATAGAGGCTGCATATTCTAATTTAGACATGAATAATGTTTTGTAGATAATCAATTTTAGTGAAATAGGCATCCAATGAAAGGTTGCGTTTTAAGTAGCCCAACATGCAGTTAGCACGGGTAGTAACATACTGAATATTGGGTTTCCATAAAAGGATCTTTGTTAAGCGAACATCAAGGTACTTGTACGCGGCCACTTGCTCCAAAAGCTTGCCATTTAGGTGGTAACATGGACTTTTGTTAAGTTTGCAGGACACTCTCATGTGTTTACATTTACTAGTGTTTAGTTTAATTAGCCATAATTCAAGCCAACGAGAGACAGAGTTGATTTCAGACTGAAGTACAGACAGGTCAAAATCATGACAGATTTCACGGTAAATTACACAGTCATCTGCAAAAATACAAACGGATGAAGACACTTTAATGGGAAGATCGTCAATATAAATAAAAAAATAGTAGTGGGCCTAAAACAGACCCTTGAAGTCCACAACTCACAAACACAGGTAAAGAGTTTTCGCTGTTAATTTTTAAAAATTCTGAAGAGTTATTCAAAGAAGATTAAATCAATGCGAGAACGTTAGAGTCAATGTTAAGTTTTACAAGTTTTAGCAGTAAAAGCTCGTGACACACCTTATCGGATGCCTTGGCAAAATCTGAAAAATGCAGTCCACCTGGGAACCTCGTTCAAGAATAGAATGAATGTCATGTGTGAAGGATAGAAGCTGAGTTTCACAAGAAAATGATTTACAAAATCCGTGCTAGCTATGCTTCAGTGAAGAAATTATTTTACTCTAGGAAATGTACGAGTTGGAAATAGATAACGTATTCCAGAAGTTTCCATGGTATGCTTGTTAGTGAAATCGGACAATAGTTGTTAGGGAAATGCATATTGCCACCTTTCGGAATTGGAACCACCTTCCCCACTCGCCAATCACAAGGTAAAATACCATCGTGCAGCAACTGTTCAAACAATTTGGAAAGAATAAGAGACGTGTATAATTTAGTGTTTTTAAGAAACTTGGAATTAATACTGTCCACTCCCGATGAGGATGAAAACTTTAGTTCACCTATAATTTTTGCAATACCAGTAGGATCAACAAAGATAGCATCTTGGCAGATAAGAGGCATAGTTAAGCGAAGAGCAACTTATATTGCTAATATTGGAAAAAAGATCGAATAAATATACTATTTAAGACAGCACATTTGTGAATGGGCACGCTATCACCACTTGAAGTTTTAAGAAATTCAAGTTTTTGTTAACCATATTACAAAATTCAATGGGGTGATTTACGAACATGTCTAGAATACTATGAGTAAAAAGTGAGATTTACCATCTTCAATCGCTTTTTTGTACACTTATACAGAACTGTGATACGCGGCCCAGCGACGCTCACACAAGGAAAACTTTGCCGCGCGGTACAAGCGCCTTTTTTTATTTGACAATCTCTTCAAGGCTTTCGTGAACCAAGGTGACAGGTTATTTTCAAGTATATTTCGTAGCGGTACGTATTTGTCGATAACGGAGATCATCTTATCTTTATACAAAATTCCAGTTCTCATCAACAGAGCGCCCCGAAAAGTCTGTCAAATATTGGTCCAAGAAAACTGCAAAGTCATTGTTGATCTGATCAAAATTTGCTCTACTGTAATCGCGTATTTTCCTTCGTTGGACTGGTGGCCTAGATGCCAACGATTTGAAAAGAAAATGTAGCATAGAGTGATCACTGATCTATGGAAGATAAGCTATGTCACTTGCGTGCTCAGGGTGAATAGTGAATATGAGATCTAAAACACATGCTGTCGTCGGAGACACTCTGGTGGGACGAATAACTAATTGCGAAATGTTAAATTCCAGATATAAGTTAATGAACGAATTACACTCTGTATAGTGTACACTAATACAATGAACGTCATCTGATCATGATATAGCGGGAAAATTGAAGTCACCCTAAGGTAAGGTGGGTGCGCTTGGATACCGCATCACTATGGTGTTAATGACGTTATGCAAAGTCTCAAGAAAGGATGACGAAGACGATGGCGGCCCATATCATAATCCCATGATAGACATCTTATGGTTCGAATCAAAGCCGATACAGGTTAGTTCTATGTCGTACGCAATGTTTAATGAAAACGATTTAATATGGTCAGCAATTGAAATCAGGACGCCACCCATACAAAAATGGTCTATGGTCGTCTATGGAAAATTATATGGCAGGCAATCACCCGCTATGGCCCTCTATGGTCGGCTATACAAATCCATAAAGACAGCTACAGCCAGCTATAGAAAAATCTATGGCCCTATGTTTAAAGACTGGGAACCAATAAATATTCTTTACCCGCCTATACAAAATTCTATGGCCACAAGTCCAAAGACTGGGGTCCAATAAATTGTCTTTAACAGTCTATAGAAAATTTTATGGCCCTGAGTCTAAAGACTGGGAACCAATAAATTTTTTTAGACGCCTGTAGAAAATTACACGGCCCACTGTCTAAAGACAACGAACCAATAAATGTTCTTTACCCGCCTATAGAAAATTCTATGACCCCGAGTTTAAAGACTGGAAAATAATAAATTGTCTTTACCCGTCTATAGAAAAATTTATGGCCCCGAGTCTAAAGACTAGGAAGCAATAAATTATCTTTCCACGCCTGTACAAAATCACTACCGGCGCTTACTTTTTTACTAAAAATACTCCACGTTAGAAAGTTAAATCAATACTAAATTTCTGTAATGCCGATGACAAACCATGACCCAAGATATGGTCTCTGCTGTTGCAACGAGTCGTGAAAACCAGTAATATTGTTTGTTTGAAAACTTCATTAAAATACTTGTGCAACAATTAAAATTAAATATTACCCCCAACATTTTGGACAAAACCCCGAGACTGGGGGAGAAAAAGGACAACACAACACAAAGTCTCAAACACAGCTGAAATTTATTATACATAATATTGTGGTTTTATAGGGTACAGGTGCCCTTGAAAACCAGAAGGAATGAAAAAAGGGGAGAGGGTGAACTTCTTTTCCCGAACACACAAGAGAGAGGGAGGACATGGACCAATATTCACACCGGTACGGTTCTAACTCAAACAAAAGGGGGAGGGGAAGATCTCTTTACCCACCTCGGTGAGGTCCTGATAACATCACAAAAGAAAGGTCTGCAGGGTGGTGATCCATTAGGGGAAAGATCGAACATAAACAAAGCCGAACAACCCCGGATATTCGTCACACCCGAAACAAAGGGACAGGGGTGAAACTTAAATCCGAACAAACAACATCCTACACAGATATAAGGTGATCTCCAAACGATCAAAATTGTAGAAATCTTTTCAACTCCGTGTCCAAATTAAAAGACGGCCTATTTACTGTATTTCCGTGGCTAATAATAGTGAGGGACTCTTTTACCAAGCGTTTATGATCCTCTCTCTCGGTCAACACAACCGATGTGGAATTCCACAGAGGTACACAATTATTACATTCTAACACATGTTTTGACATTTCAGAATACTGATCTTTGTTTCTAATACAACGTTTGTGTTCAGTTAAACGATCATTCAAACATCGCTTCGTTTGTCCAATGTAACATAACCCACAGGCAAAAGGAATCTTGTAAACTACGCCCGACACACAATCAACATCTTTTTCTCTGTGTTTTTTGTTACATCCAGTTCTGGCTGAGTTGAACGGGGTCAACCGATTTAGTTTGAAGTCATTCCTGAACACAGTGGTAATGCCATAGCGGTTGCCGGCTGATTTTAGATTATGAGAAATACGATGGAAGAAAGGGAGAACAACACGCCTGGCAGATTCACGAACCATTGAACATTTCTTTCTCATATTAACCCGGTACAACAACTGTCTGAACACATAATCCTCGGGAAAACCCGCTACGCTGAGATGGTTAAAAAGGCGTTGAAGTGCAGAACCAATGGAGTGCGAACAAGATTTCCTAAGTGCACTATCTACTAAATTCCTGACTATGCCAGCCTTGATATTCTTCGAGTGACAACTTTTGAAGGGCAGGAGCGGTTTGACTTCCGTTTTTCCATACTGCCAACATAAACTGGAGGGGGTTTTAAGCTGTATATCTAAAAACTGCAGACAATCACGTACAGGTCTTTCGACTGAGAATTTCAACTCTGGCGCACTCTCATAGACGAAGTTTCCTACCAACGTTGACAGTGAAGAATCGGTAGTGCAAACCAGGATATCGTCTACATAGCGCCGCAAGAGGATGACACCTGGAGAACGGCTTTGAATGAAATCGACTAGACGCATATCCAAAAAAGTGAAAGCCGTTTACAACTCCCTGTAACGCCGAATTAGAGTGCAGCTCTTGAGGAGGAGGGGAAGGCACGGGGGGGGGGTCACGTGACCTCGGAGAGGGGGGTCACGTGGCCTGGGGGTCACGTGACCTCGAGGAGGGGGGATTTTCCCCGCTAAATTTAGCGGGGAAAATTTTCCGCTAAAAAATTTCCCGCTAGATGTAGCGGGGAAAAAGTTCCGCTAGATTTAGCGGGGAAAATTTTCCGCTAGATTTTAGCGCGGAAAATTTCCCGCTTGATTTAGCGGGGAAAATTTCCCGCTAGGTTTAGCGAGGAAAATTTTCCGCTAGATTTAGCGGGAGAATTTCCCGCTAGGTTTAGCAGGGAAAATTTTCCGCTAGATTTAGCGGGGAAAATTTTCCGCTAGATTTAGCGAAAATTTCCCGCTGATTTAGCGGGAAAATTTTCCGCTAGATTTAGCGGGAAAATGTTCGGCTAAATTTAGCGGGGAAATTTACCCATCATGCACCGCGCGGTTACGCCGACGAAGCCGCCGACGGCGACGCCGACGCCGACGGCGACGGCGACGCCGCTCAAGCCGAAACGGGCGCCTAAGAGCTGCGCTCTAAAAGCTAAGGTAAATCTCCGAGAGGACTGGGGCCACGGCGGAACCGATACATATTCCTTGCTTTTGAATAAAATCTTGACCATCAAACTTTACGACCGTTGCCTGGAGGTACAATTCTAAAATTTTTAGGCAATCCGGTACGGAAATTACACAGTGCGATTGAAACCCTTACGAGATTGTCTTCCAAAAAATTACTAACTCGGTTGAGAAGAGTTTTGGGATCTAGCGAGTAATAAAGATCCTTTATATACATCGAAAATACCGAACAAGGTCTCCCATGAAAGGGCTGCAGCTCCGTAATTAAATCATCTGAAGAACGTAGTGACAATGGACTCCTAACTTCCAAGGCCGACAAAGCATTCTGAAGGAAAGAAGAGACCAACTCTTGCGGCGCTATGTAGACGATATCCTGGTTTGCACTACCGATTCTTCACTGTCAACGTTGGTAGAAAACTTCGTCTATGAGAGTGCGCCAGAGTTGAAATTCTCAGTAGAAAGACCTGTACGTGATTGTCTGCAGTTTTTAGATACACAGCTTAAAACCCCCTTCAGTTTATGTTGGCAGTATGGAAAAACGGAAGTCAAACCGCTCCTGCCCTTCAAAAGTTGTCACTCGAAGAATATCAAGGCTGGCATAGTCAGGAATTTAGTAGATAGTGCACTTAGGAAATCCTGTTCGCACTCCATTGGTTCTGCACTTCAACGCCTTTTTAACCATCTCAGCGTAGCGGGTTTTCCCGAGGATTATGTGTTCAGACAGTTGTTGTACCGGGTTAATATGAGAAAGAAATGTTCAATGGTTCGTGAATCTGCCAGGCGTGTTGTTCTCCCTTTCTTCCATCGTACTTCTCATAATCTAAAATCAACCGGCAACCGCTATGGCATTACCACTGTGTTCAGGAATGACTTCAAACTAAATCGGTTGACCCCGTTCAACTCGGCCAGAACTGGATGTAACAAAAAACACAGAGAAAAAGATGTTGATTGTGTGTCGGGCGTAGTTTACAAGATTCCTTTTGCCTGTGGGTTATGTTACATTGGACAAACGAAGCGATGTTTGAATGATCGTTTAACTGAACACAAACGTTGTATTAGAAACAAAGATCAGTATTCTGAAATGTCAAAACATGTGTTAGAATGTAATAATTGTGTACCTCTATGGAATTCCACATCGGTTGTGTTGACCGAGAGAGAGGATCATAAACTCTTGGTAAAAGAGTCCCTCACTATTATTAGCCACGGAAATACAGTAAATAGGCCGTCTTTTAATTTGGACACGGAGTTGAAAAGATTTCTACAATTTTGATCGTTTGGAGATCACCTTATATCTGTGTAGGATGTTGTTTGTTCGGATTTAAGTTTCACCCCTGTCCCTTTGTTTCGGGTGTGACGAATATCCGGGGTTGTTCGGCTTTGTTTATGTTCGATCTTTCCCCTAATGGATCACCACCCTGCAGACCTTTCTTTTGTGATGTTATCAGGACCTCACCGAGGTGGGTAAAGAGATCTTCCCCTCCCCTTTTGTTTGAGTTAGAACCGTACCGGTGTGAATATTGGTCCATGTCCTCCCTCTCTCTTGTGTGTTCGGGAAAAAGAAGTTCACCCTCTCCCCTTTTTTCATTCCTTCTGGTTCTCAAGGGCACCTGTACCCTATAAAACCACAATATTATGTATAATAAATTTCAGCTGTGTTTGAGACTTTGTGTTGTGTTGTCCTTTTTCTCCCCCAGTCTCGGGGTTTTGTCCAAAATGTTAAACCATCACCAGCTTGTTTGCGCCCTTACGTTTTGTTCGTTATTACCCCTAAAACTGAAAATAAATTACACTGGTGCCGAACACTGCAATCAAGCAATTGCTTGATTGCAATCTTCAGCGCTAGTGTACTGCATTTCATCACTGCATTGTCAACGTGATTCATCAAACTTATTGAAAAGATCATTAATACAATTTAGTTAATTAGCCTAATGATCTACATTTGCTTTTTTCAGGGTGTTGAATTAAGAGATGGGGCTATTCCAAGAGATGATTCAAATAATGTATTGAGTACGAGTAATATTTGCTCCGCCTCTCCGTGTTTTTGCGACAAATGATGGGTCACTGGGAAAGTCGGATTCAAAAATTAGACTGCCATATATACACCAACTGCGAACGTAGCATATGAAGAGAGGGGTCCGGTGTCGCCGCGTTGTTGCTGTTGTGTGGGGTAGTGTTCTGATTGTGTTCCGGGTATTCTGTGTGTTCAGAGATTATGTAATATCTACCATGTAGCGTTCACAAGTAAAGCGTTTACTTTAAGCTATTACTTCATAGGGCCATAGACAAAGCTAAAGAGGCCCATAAAGGTGACCATAAAAAATGCTAAAGACAGCCATAGAGGATTCTTTAGCTAATTGTGCCAAATAGCTCAAGCCGACCATACAAAGAATTTTTATAGCCGACCATAGGACATTTTTGTATGGGCACCGCCACAATTGTCCTGTCTACCGTTTCGATACACATTGATCTTTTAGAGCGCAGCTCTTAGGCGCCCGTTTCCGGCTTGAGCGGCGTCGCCGTCGCCATCGGCTTAACCACGCGGTGTATTATGGGTAAATTTCCCCACTAAATTTAGCGGATAATTTTCTCCGCTAAATCTAGCGGAAAAATGTCCCCGGTAAATGTAGCGGAATATTTTCCCCGCTAAATCTAGCGGCAAAATTTGCCCGCTAGATCTAGCGGAAAATTTTTCCCTCTAGATATAGCGGAAAATTTTTCCCCCTAAATCTAGCGGAAAAATTTCCCCGCTAAATTTCGCGGAAAACATTTCCTCGCTAACTCTAGCGGAAAATGTCCTCGCTAGATTTAGCGGAAAAAGCTTCCCTGCTAAATCTAGCGGAAAACTTTCCCCGCTAAATCTAGCGCAAAAATTTCCCCTAAATGGAAGGCGAGCAGGCGAGGAGGAGGGGCATAGCCTCCTCTCTGTACCTTCCCCTCCTCCTCCTTAAGAGCTGCGCTTCTAATTCGGCGTTACAAGTAGTTGTAGACGCCTTTCATTTTTTGAACCATCAAACAGTTCACTGTTCCGTACCTTCCCAAAAAGCCATGTTTCCGTTAGAACAACAACATCAGCATCGGTAGTATCAGTAATTAAACACAATTCATCACGTTTTCTTTTTTTATTAGACGGCTTATGTTAGTAAGCAAAACAGAGACGTCGGAAAACTGGGACAGCCTAGCTCCTTTCCTTGACAAATCCTACATTGGCAAGCGCGCCTCAGCGCAATCTTGAGTAAGAGATGACTGTGCCTGGGGAAGTGTCAGCGGTGTGGGAGAGACATTAGGCAGACTGGTAGGACCTAGCTCCTAGACTTGATTAGTTGCCGAGTTGAAAGCGTAAAACCGGTTGTGAATGTGCAGCTTGATGTACCTAAGCTTAAACGTTACTCCGTTATCTTTACCAAATTCTAGTTGTCTTTTTCTCGCATTCAACGTAACCAGCGAAAAGTATTCGTTGACCGTAATACGCTGCGTTTTAATGCTGCTCTTGCTATCAGTATCTGGTCTCGCAGTTTGAATGCCGAAAATGTTATAATTATAGGTCGGCATTTCTCGTGATAAAAGTTTCCGAGACGATGAGCCCAAAAAATAGTGCCGCCCGTGACTGGCATGCCAAGGGACGTTCGCAAAGTGCTCAAGATTATTCCGTCCGCCTGGGCCCAAGTTTCTGATATGATATCGGTAACCCCCGAAAATAGCAGATTGTCTCAAGGGACTGATCTTCCGCCTCGTCAAGACATGCTCGTAATGCAATCTTTTCGCCCTGTGCACTATCGGCAAAATTTCTGGCCTCGATTACTGCTGTTTGAAGTTGTACTATAACAGAGGCTCTGGGTTCAACCGCAAGGAACCTCGAGTTGATGTCCGAGATGTTGGCCCTCATTGTTTCTTGGTTCTACTTAATCTCGTTAATAGATTTTAGGGTTCCTGATTGTGACGACTGAATCTGTATTGATCGCGCGTTATCGTCAACGAGCAGTTGATGTATTCCATTAGACTGGTTCAACTGCTCGGCGTTCATCGACCCAGGTTTAGTTTCCACATCGCCAGAGGTGATAAGCAGGAGGCTGAAGACGTTGACACATTCGCACAAGGTTTTAGATAGCATTTGTGAGCACAAGAATACCAATAAGAAGACATTGCCAGTTCTTTTAGCATATAATGAAGGAGAGGGGGGTGAACCAACCTGTACGAATAAGAAGAGGGCTGCATAAGTCGACTGCATGTCACAGGTGCACCCGTGCTCACTCATAGCAACGAGGCGCCGGCTGGCGTTTATATCGCCTCTGGATGGTGGTGGCGACGTCGATGAGGCCGTTGACGTTGTTGATACGGCGAAACTCTCGCTGAAGATCATGTGTCGACGTGGCCACAGATACGCAGCACGTTCTTGAAGCGGAAATCCACTGTCACGGTTATTCATGTGGTTTGGCACGCGCTCTCAAAGAATGAACTCCCTTGTATCTTGGACCGTCATCGGCCCGAAAGCCGGCAACGGGAAGCAGACCATAACCTGTACGAACAAGAAGAGGGCTGCATAAGTCGACTGCATGTCACAGGTGCTCCAGTGCTCACTCTGGAATCTGGAATGGCCAAGGTATCATTTATGTATGCTAGGAATAATACATATCCCAAAGTAGAACCTTAAAAGACGCCACACATAATTTCTAACTTTCATGAGAGAACATTTTGAATATGAACCTACTGAAAGCGATTTTCTGGGTATGATGTAGTAAGTTTCATAGCGACACCACGGATACCATAATTTTCCAATTTATGAAACAGCATGTTATGTTGAATAGTATCAAAGGTTTTTTTTCTAAAATCTAAGTATAACCTTAAGGTAAGTATTTTCTTTTCGATATTGCCTACGATTGCAAGCTTGATGTTTATGAGTGTCAGTTCGGTGGATTTTCCTTTTTGAAAACCGCGCAGAGCTGCAGCAATAACATTTTGTTCCCAGTGTATTGATTTCTTCCCAGTAATGTCATTCCTCAAAAGGTGTTTGTAACGGCCCGAGGGATGCATCTCTTAGTGAAAAGTAAACCTTTATACCCTAATTATTTCCGACTGCCGATTACATAACCCGCTCAACAACAGTTCCTATCAGTCATGTTTTTGCTTCCCCGTAAAGCACGTCGTTGGATGGAGCGAGAAACACCGTTTTTTTTTTTTCTATCCTAGCATTTGTTTTTGTTTTTTATGGTGTGTGTGCTGCTATACAGTGGTCGTTTTGAATTAAGCTCTGTGAAAGAGGTATTCATTCAGCTGTAAGCTGTGCTTCAAGGGCAGAAAATTACATTTCAACCAACGCAAATGCGGTCAAAGCCGGCATTTGAGGCAGATGTTTCGTACGGCTTGCTACGCAGGGATGAGTTCGAAAACGAGCTCGTCGGCCGCAAGCTGACTGTCGGCCAAAAACTATCAGGCTATAAAACACAGGAAATATTTCTAGGACAACATCGCTCTTTCTGTTTGATTTCATTCAATGCTATTATGAGAAGCTGTAAATATCGTACTTTCCGTCACATTTCAAACCTCTTTAGCACTTCCTCGAGAGCGCATTCGCTCTCGAGGAAAAGATAACAGAATATTGTCGGCGACATTTACATCGGTACGCACGATAGGAGCTAAGGTTTAGAGAAGCATTCCAACAGAACCCGCAAGTCGATTGATTGTACGTAATCACTCAAGCGGTCTTTTGAAACTCTTTAATGTAAATAAGGTTGTCAGCCTGCGAGAGTATACACTAACTCATCTTGCCGTTGCACCACCGGTACGGCAACCACATGGTAACATGGGCGAGTTGGCAATTACAGTCTTCGTTCACAACGGACACTTTCATGGCAATGCTGGTGGCACGCGGACATACAAAACCACGGCAATCATCGTTGACACTGGGGCTGAGAGGTTACGGAGTTGCTTAGACGATTATCTTATCCCAGTGTATGTAGCACTGCTGGCACTGCTCCTGAGCTTCGCTGTTTCTAAAGGCTTAGTTTGGTCGCTTGACAAAATTATTGGTTAAAACGTCAGTGTAACCAAAGTGCTCTGCGTATTTCGACCGAGAGACTAAATTACTAGCAGCCTTCGATGCCACTTACGCTGAATCACCTCAACAGCGTTTATTAAAAAAACACGTACGACATGCCCAAAAACCAAATCGAAAAACATGAGGCGGGAGAGCGGAACTTTCCTCCCGTTTGCCTGGTAGAGAAAAACGTCTTGTACCTCGCTTTTTCTCGTGTCCGGTTGGTGGCGCAACAGTAGAAGGGAGAAAAACGCGCCGTTGCTACCTTCTCCTTTCTTTTATTTTTTTATTTTTTATTTTGAATGCAAGGCATGATTGCAAAAATTGAGTTTTTGTAACGGGAAACCCAAATAATCGAAGTCAAAGAGAATAATAAAAATTACACCATCTTCCCGAGGGGAACCATGGGGTGATGCGGAGCATCGCGGATCGTTATTAACGGTGTTATTAACGGTGTTAGTAACGTTGTTAGTAACGTTGTTAATTGCGTGTTATTACGTTGTTAACTTGCGTTGGTAACCACACATCGCGTGAACGTTGTTGGAAACTCCGCGATGCTCCGCATCACCCCATGGTTCCCCTCGGGAAGATGGTGTAATTTTTTTAATTGCGTAGACGAAGGTGAAACGGTTAACGAAGGTCTTTATTGAGCAGCGTCTAGTACTTGAGGTGTGCACTTTGCTTTGATGAGGATGGCTTTGTGGTCGCTGAAGTGAACCGTGAGGGGATCTTGGTGCAGTGGGTGGATCTTGAAATTGGTGAAGACGTGATCAATGCATGTGCCGTGAATGGTAGTTGGCTGTTGTTTGCGGTCGTCGTATGATACGTGTTGCAGCGAGTGGTGTGATGACATGTACTCAACTATCCAATGGCTCTTCATGACGTTGACATTAAAGTCGCCAATGAGCATGAAAGGATGTGTGTCTGCGTATTGCTCGACGTTCACGAACCAACTCAGTTCCGTTCTTGAAGGTCGGGTTCCGCCGCTCGCTCGTACGTTTACGTTGAACTTCACGGTCCCGAACCTCAGGTTCTGCTGCTCGACGTTCACGAACCAACGCGGCTTCCCGTTCTCGAAGGTCGGGTTCCACCGCTCGCTTCGTACGTTTACGTTGAACTTCACGGTCCCGAACCTCAGGTTCTGCTGCTCGACGTTCTCGAACCGCCGCTGCTTCACGTTGTCGTAGTTCAGCATCCGCCGCTCGACGTTGATGAATGGACGCCGCTTCTCGTTGCCGTAGTTCAGGGTCTGCCGCTCGCTTCAAGCGTTTGCGCTCAGCGTCGCGTGCCCTTCGCTGCGCAGCTTTGTCTTCAGTGGACGTAGCGTTGCTGTTAGTTTGTGGGGTGGTGCTGACGCTTGCTTGCGCCAACCCACTAACTGACGGGACTGTTGCTTCCATCACGCTTCATCGGAAGAACGAAGTGAAGTGGAGTCAACAGCGCTGAACTGAACGCGCGCAGCGCGCTACCGCTGCTTATATTCACACTTGAAGGAGAGGAGACTAGAGGAGGAGAGTTGCGCATGCGCGCGCGGTGTGAGTAGAAGCAAACGCACGCGAAGTGCACGCAGCTGGTAGAGAGAGAGAGCGGAGAGAGTAACGCGCAGCTGTTGGAGAGAGGGAAGGAGGAGAGTTGCGCATGCGTAGTGTGAGTGCGGACTACGACGCCGACGCCGCGGGACATAGACCCGAGCAAGAGATGCTCCGCATCTAAAATATTTTTTTATTATGCATACCTTTACTGTCTCCGACTATGGTAGCCTAAGCCATTGTGAACAATGACCGGGCATTTAGGCAATCACATGATAGGAGGCGGTAGGGGCGGGTCTCAAAACGCCTTTAAGATATCTCATCCGCTTCGCCAAGCGACTGGTTCAGGTGTTTTAGTGCCCGAAGTTTACGAACGGCCAATCGACCGGAACAACTGAAAGAGTCCTGCGATACTATACTGCATCATATCACCGTCTTCGGAAACGGGTTGCAGCAAGAGAACAATGCCATTACCGTCTAATCAGAGAGGTTGCCTCGCAAATTTTGATATACCAAAACAAAAATGCCGACGCAAAATCGGAGTTGGTGAAGTTCTTATCGCCCGAGCAGGAATTATGTGCTCCCTACTTTATTTTCAGTCTTGCAACTAGATTGAATTTCATCTTTTTCGGTTCACCGAGTGGGCAAATATACAATCGAGAAAATGGGGAAAGAAGCAAGAGCTCCCAAATAGCATCCGGGGTTGAGCGACAGCTGCCACCCCTTGGAGAATTTCCGCAGACCTGTCGCAACACAAAGAGGCAGGATGTTCAAGTAGAGAGAATCTCGGTAGAGACGAACATAAAATCAAGACGAAGAAAGTTAAAGTGCGTCTGTATTACCTTCGCTGTTTGTGGTCATGGCACACACTAAGCTCGAACAGTCGTTCTTCGCAGACTAGATGTCTAAAAATAAACCCGAGACGCGAAGAAGGGTGGTAGACAGCATGCCGAAACCGAAGATTCTTTTCTCTCAATCGAGAAAGTTTATCCTGGGTTCTCAACGATAGGATAAATGTAAAAACATACATGTATCAGGCCAATCGAAAGCCGAGTCGTGGGACCGCCGCAGTGGGAGCCCAGGCGGGTATTGAAGATAAATACGATTTTTGTGTTATTGGATGAAAGTGAATGGAGGCAATAGTCATAAAAATAAATAGAAAGGAAGCTCATATGACCGCTTTGAAGCTGGCGGTACCGAGAGGGAATCAAGGCCGACTATATGAGATCATAGACCCCACCGAAATTGCTCCGGAAAACTTTAGAGCTTCTCCGGTTTCTTTATTGACTTTTACGGCTTATTTCGATATATGTGACCGCGCACGCTTGACAGCAATGTTTTTTTTTTTTCTGCAGAATGCCTTTGTGTGTTTTTTTCTACTCCATATGAAATTCATTGAATATACTTTCCATCAGATTTTGTGAAGCGTAAAGATAGGAAGTGGGAAAGAGATAATGGAACAGTCGTCACCTGCCGTGCTATATTTCAAAAGTCTATATGAAATTCCGATTTCAATGATTTTGGGTTAAATCGGAAAAAAGATAACTCGACATTGAATGGAAGTGATTGCAAAACCCACTAAAATCCAAGGAAACTGACTATACAAGAAACAGGGAACACCGCTCAAAGAACACTGTATGTATAATTTTGAATTTAGATCTTGCCAAATGCATGCTCATCATAGGTGTACGTAACCTGTGAATGTGAAAACTTTTTTTTTATATTTGGTTTGTCAAGCCTCAAACAATTAAATAGATATAACGAAGCCAGATAATCTATGAACGGTTTTCATTCGCTGATCGTGAAAGAAGTGAAATTTAGAAAATATGTATGTTTCCTCTCCACACATTTAAGAACATTTTTGTTGCATTCTTGAAGAAATTATCACAACAGAATTATTTTTCCTTCAATGTGCCTTCTTTTCTCCGTTCCATCAAACTAGTGACCTAAGAAATCTGCGTATATGTTTAGTTTAAACAAATGATAAAAGAAACAACACTTTTTTTAAATTTTTATCCGAGCGATTGTTAAATTTGTAAACATATGTGCTTATTCCAACTCAAATTGATATTTTAATCAGCACAAATAGGATTTCCATTCCATAATCAAATAAAGTATTCAAATATTTACCGGCTGCTTCAAAAGGTGATGAAATGTTCTTTTACTCAGTTTTAAGCCACCAAAATGGCCGAGATGGTGGCCATGGTGTCCACAAAAAAGAAGTTAATAGAAGCAGCCATGTAACTAAAATGGTGTGTGCAATGGGAGAGGGCGAATATCGCTTGGGGTCAACATAGTCTAGCCGCTCCCCACCTAGAATAATCACCTAGAATAATCAAGTCCTGCTGACATCCCCCTTTTCCTCCATCAAACGTCCTCATAGTCGGATGGCGGATACTAGGCAAACATGATTAAAGGCTGATGTCGAACGTGCTTCGGCGCGTTGATAGGACACGAGACCCAGCCTAACTCTGACGCGAAAACGGAGACGCTGCGCACTCCTGAACGCTATTACACTGCTGTGTTAAAAAAAGAAGAGTTTTAGGTGATCACTTTGGCACCCCCACTACGCAATACGCTAACGCGATGACACTATTGCGCATGCGCGGTGCCAGCGGAGAATGAGTAGAGCTGCCGAAGCTATATTCCGTTCACCCTTAAGCTGAGTCTAGAAGCTCCGCCTGGAGCGCGAGCTTGCTGGCTTCCGTAGTGCTTTGGTTGCGCGTGCCTGCGCGTTCACACTTGTGTTGTCAAGGGCAGAAAACTCGCGCTGAAGGCGGAGCTTCTACAGGGTGTCTCTAATAGCGCCCAGGCTCTTTAAATCGACCGCAAAAATCGGTTTCTTAACCTATCGCGATACAATTTTGTGCAACGTTGCTCACAGGTGGTGATATTTTTTCTGTAAAAGTTGCAAAGAGCGAACTTAGCTGAGGAAAAAGGTAAAAAATAAAAAGTATTGACTCCAATAGAAACACAGCGAAGTTACCGGTCTTCAAACAATAGAGCGCCATTTGCCAAGGAAAAAAAGGTTGGCCCAAGTGGTCGCGACGCCAACTGCCGCCAACAAACGAGCATACGACGCTGAGAGCCTGCATATAATGCCAGACGTTATTTTTGACTCAAAAGCGGCGCGCGTTCCCCAGGCGGTGATAACTACTGCAAAGCAGAAGACATAAATACCCCGAAGAAAAGAAAAAAAAAAGTCAAAATAGCCCTTCAAATCATTTTTAATCGATTATGTGTCCATTCAATGTTTCTTATAAGTAAGGATGATAAAATCATGCATTGGCAACTGACATTGAAACAGCTCGCGCCGCTTTTGAGTCCAAAATATCGTCTGCCATTAAACGCCGGCTTTCGGCGCCGTGTGCTTGTTCGTTGGAGAAAGTTGGCGTCGCGGACGCTTGCGCCATCTCTTGCCTCCCGTGCCAAACGACGCCCTATTGTTTGAAGACCGGTGGCTTCGCTGTGTTTATATAGCAGTTAAGTATTTTTCTTTTTTTACTTTTTTCTCAGGTAAGTTCGCTCTCTGCAAATTTTATGAAAAAAATATGAACCACCCGTGGTCATCGCTGGACGAAATCATAGGGTGATGGGTTAAGAAACCGATTTTTGTGGTCAATTTAAAGAACCTATCCGCTATCTGACACACTCTGTAGCGTCAGGCATAGGGTGAACGGAACATAGCGGAACGGAGGCGTGCAATTTCGAGAAAGTCGCGAGAAACGTAACGCGCGTCGCGCGGTGCTTTAGCGTGGGTACAAAGAGCGTGGGCAGAAAGAGCCAGTGAGGGACGCAATTCAAGATGGCCGCCTCCACTGCATTCTAGTCCGGTCTAAAGTCACTGGATCTGGGAAAGTAGTGTCATTGCCTTCCCGCCTGCTAACAGGGTACAAACAAGTACCAACATACATACTACAAAATCCTCTAAAGGAGATTGGCTGATCGGTCTCGGTTGTTATGGCGATCGCGTTTTTCGGCCTTTCAAATCATCGAAGCTTTGAAAAGGTCGTTCCAACCAGTCGCACCAAGATCGCTACGGAGCATCATCGCACTGGAAACGTTCCTCGGTCAATATTGGTTTCGTTGGCACTATGCATGCAATAAATTTATCACTCATGCTTATCTGCCTAGATCGATTACAATTATGTTGCTCTTCTTGCGTATTACAAGACAGGAAAAAGTATATTTCAATGCCTCCAAGAATTGACGCCGCATGTGGTGGCGTACATCTTCTTAGCGCCGTCACATGTCAACGTAAGGGCTTGGAGGCATGTAAAATTGTCTTTCTCTCAAAGCTCCCCAATGACTTGTATCACCGCAAAAGTAAGGAGCGAATTTTTTCAAAGGACTACCGTGGATTTCGTGTTTCTTATTGAAGAACTTGTGAAGGAAAGCGGTGTCTCTTGACTCGAGGCGTAGTACCTGAATTTTACTTCGGAAACAGGAACCCACGATATTCGAAAGAGTCAAACACTGAGAAACATCTGCAATAAAACTAGTACCTGAAGATGTCCAAACGTTGCTATACAGAAAGAGAGTGACTGGGTAAACTTTTATGCCTTCGGAGCAAAATCGTCAAAACCTTCTTTCTTTCAGAGTTGACTGCGCAAATCCAATCGAATGTTCTCCGAAGTAAGCTAGCGTCAAAAGGAACGAAAAAAAAGAGCTCAAAATGCAGGACCGGATAGCACACTCTGCCTTTTTGGAAACTGGACAGTCCCCTTTGGAATACTTTATCTGCTGAGCAAGTTGATGGCCGCGTATATTTCAGCGAGGCTCGCTGTTAGATTGGAATGTCAGCTCTTTGTATTTTTTTCATTGTATTTGTGCCACTTTTTCTATTTCAAAAATCGGAATGGCCACGAGAGACGGTGACCGTACCAAAAGTTTCAAGACGTATCCGAATTCAGGTTGGTCGCAGAAAAGTAATCTGACATAAGAGAAAAATGCGGAGGCGGAACATAAAGGTGAGAGAGAACAATTCTCTAGCGCTCGTGAGCTCTTGCAAGAGGACCCTCAATCGGCGACTCGAAAAATGTCGCGTCCTTTCGTTTAGAAGGTTTACAATATTTTAGGTTTATTCTTTTTCTTTCTTCTAAGTTATGCATTCTTTTGTTTTGGCGGCTCTCCACATATATTTAGTTGTGCATGTTGTCTGCGCAAGGAAATAAACCATATGCTCTGAGGCACTAAGGAAAATAAAATGTAAGTCAAAGCGACGAAGGTTTCAAGTCAGTAGACACATTTCCAAGAAACAATCATTTGAACAGATGAGTACACGAACACACAAAACATGACAAACATATGAAACAGGAAATCATTCAATCGGTCTCATTGCTACAAAACAAATTCTAAGTCGCTATACATAATCTCCCATTTTTTTCAATATCTATTTTTGTTGAAAGGCAATATGGCATTTTTTATATACTTGAAACAACTAAATTTTCGCGAGGACCTAATTTTCGCGAATTTCGCGAATCGCCTACAATTCGCGAAAAATACGTCCAGCGAACAATTCGGGCAATAAGTGAACGCTACGGAAGCTACACTCGATTCGCGAAAATTAGAATCCGCGAATAATTTCAAATTTTCAGGTTTGGCCCGATTCGCGAAAATTTGAGCCCTTGAAAATTATTTCACTTACAGTATTTCACGTGGCATTAAAAAATAAAAAAGAGACTAGGTCAACGTGTTTTTTAGTTGTTTTCTTGTCTCAGTGTTGTCACCCATTACGTAGCACTGTAGAGCACAAGCGAAAAATGTCGGGACATAAATTTTGATGATCCGGAAAAATGTCAAAGTACTGATATAGAAAGGGGCGGTAAGGTTGCTCTCTAGTCTTGATCGCGCAGGCGTGGATGCAAAACGGAGAGAGATAAAACGTAAAATTCCACTTTTATGTCTGGTTTCGGTTTGGGTCGCGTATTGCATAATACGACGATCGTGACGCACGGGCCACGGAATCCGAGCGTGCAGACGCTCTATAGCTTAACGAGAGCCAGCCAGTCGCTGATGGTCGGACAGGAATAAACCTCACCTGTATGTAGTATTCTCTGGACTCCATAGTTTTGACCGCTGTTCCGAGAGCGCGAGTTTACGAAGCGCTTCAACAACGCTTTCGCAAATTACACTTTTCACCACCAAGATTGTGAGTCTTCTCGGAAGATAAGTGGGCTATCGTTTTGAGCATGCGCTGTGAACGCTGCGCTCAAGTATGGCGCCCAGTGAATACAGGAGCTGGATATGACGAAAGCATGGCCATTCATTGGGAAGTATAGGAAGCAATTAAGGATGCACCATTGGCCGAAACCGGACTGGGCGTGTTACAGGGCGTCTTCATAAATTCGAATGAGGCCAAGCAGAGGCCGGAAATAATACCCTGGTGGTGGTCGCGAAAAACGAAATTAATAAGTGCGTCGGAGTACCTCCCGGTGACTGAAAATATGGTGTACGTGATGTTTTGAATCACGGCAATACAAAATCATGGTGGAAGAACGCGACTAGAGGAACGATCGACATAATCGTACGCCAGGAGTCGAGGGCCGGGAATCTGCCGTCCGAGAGGTCACACTCTGTCCGAGCAAAACAGAGTTCGAGCGGCACATTCGTTTCTTACATCTTTTTGCATGATGAAAATAGAAACATAACGTGCACCATAGTTTCAGGCATAAATATTTACTACATTTAGCACTTGTGCTCTTATTAAAACAGTTTCTCGCTAATATCGCCAGGGGATTCTTTTCGGCATCTGGTTCGGCAGGAGAGCATGCCAAGCCCTCTATCTGCGTCTGGTACACTCCCTGGCTCTGCCCACTCCTCCCATTGACTAAACTCTCTATACATGGCTCTGGTGAATACCACCTAAATGGGGGTATTCAGTGGCGGCCATAGCTGACGGCTAACTTCCACAACGCGTTTGCAGCATTCATTCCACGCCGTCAAGGTCGCCGGTCTTGTAAACGTTTAAGTATGAATTCGTTCTGAGTATGCCCAGTGAACAGTGCACTCAAATATTGCATCCAGTGAATACCCCTTATTCCGCGCTGCCGTCCCTGTGTACGCGAGTACGTACAACACCGTCGACGAGATATAATACGAGCCGTCGAAGCCCGGAAAAATAAAACAAACCATGCTGACCCAAGGGATTGAATGAAGCCTTCACAGGCAAGTCATGGTGGAGATACATAGAACAAATAAGGTTCTGTTTCGTTGTGAATGCTGCACCACACGTCAACAAGATAAAAAATAAAATAAGGAATCATGGGCACGAAGAAAAAACGATGTTGGTAGGGGTGAAACAAGAAATAGAATGATACGCGAGATTGCCGATTCTGAAACACAAACTGGTTGTATTGTTACGTGAGCGGACATTTAAAACAAATCTTGTTTCACCACGAAGAGTCACCAAACAACCAAACCGCACAAGAAAGCTGTGGTATTCTGAATACACTTGTTGTTCGCAGATGGTGCCACTTACCCTCTGCTTTAAGCAACCCCGAACTGCGGCGAATATGTATTTTATTTTATTGTGTGGTATCAGTTCTGGAAAAAGTAAACGTGGAAGGTCACGTCAACCAGATGCAGTTGTAGCCTCCATAGTGGTACGGCAGAAGTAGCGACATAAGGCGCAGTGGCAGAACGGTGGACTAGGTCTGAGATGAAAGCTAAATTTTGTCGACAAATGGCGCCAGAAAAAAAAAGAACACTAATAAAACGAGTAATATATTTATTTTTCTCCTCCAGCACCTGACTTTTTAGTATTACAGCGAAGCTGTATATGACTCGTAGGTCACTTTTTCGTGTCGGTGTCCTCACGAAAAAAAATTTCAAGCAAAACATCATGAACGATTGAAGCGAAAAGTGCATATCACGGATACAGCATACAGCACAGCACTCGTTTCAATAAAGAACAAGCACAAAACAAGCGTCCGAAACACATATTTGACAATAACGCGCTCCTGATAACAATGCTAAGCACGCTGTGCTCACCGCATACATTTCTCGGTAAAGATTACTGTTGCGCAAGCTGTCGCAGCGTCGGCAGCTTGCGACGTGGGGAGTGACGTCACTATACCTTTCATAGTATATGAAAGATTTGGTACAGTGCATTTACTTTTCTTTCGTCAATCATTTTGGTATAGTGCAGTGGGCAATCGTTGCAGGTGATACCACAGCTTTGCTGGCCGACCACCTTAACAGCCTGGATTGGAGCCCCGGCTTTTTTTCATTCCGGCGTGTGATCTGATGGCGTGAAGATAGTGGCGGAAAACTCGCGCTTGTTTGCCGTCGTCGCCCATCGTTTTGCTCGTTTCAAAGAGAAAATACCGTTCCATATCGATGTACGAGTTCGATGTGCTTTTTGCTATGCTGAACGACAAGCGCATTACGGGCAGCCCCGTTGAAGCAACGTGGTAAAAGTTAAAGAGTGGTTAATACACACTTTATTTGACACTGCTTAATCAAATCGCATCGTTAAGAGAATTGAAAAACAAGAACATCAAGACTTGAACATTGCACGAATTTACCTCACGTGAGGTTGAGCGAAGTTAGCAATAAAGATATAAATAAGGTATGAAAAAGCGTTCCAAATGATCAACCACCACCTTTGGAAAAGTTTAATGAAATAAAACTAAGGGAAACGCAAGATAAGAAACTCGCACTTAAACATAGAACAAGCTACTTACACCTAGCTCTACTGTGGTCTGTCGGAAAGCGAAATGATTTGAATTACGCGTTCTTCGTGATATTTTGGAACCAAGCCGGTCTACTGGAGGTTAAATGTCCCTAATTGTCGCCGACGCCCACGGCAAGTGCATGGATCTACTCAAAATAAGAAACATTCAGTGAAGAACTGTGATAGATAAGTTTCGGAACTTCGTTGGGACAATCGGACTGCCAGAAAAGGTGCTCATGGATGAGAGTACTTTGTTTGCATTGCAATATATTTAGGTGTTATTCAAGAACAGCAGAATCCAACGCATCGCCAGTGCGTGATATCATCACGAAACAAATGATCAGGTTGAAATAATGGTACAATAAACAAAAGTTGCACTGGAAAAAAGCTAAATTATGTTGCCTGCCACGTAGGCTTTCTCCGTTTATGCTCAAGCAGCATATGGCCCCAAGTGTGACTGCATGACAGACGCCAAGTATACGTATTGTTTGGTCGACATTAAACTACTGCGATCACTCGCCTGGGTCGCCCTTACATCATGATGAAGGCGAATAGATAAAGCAGGGTCTTGGTCTCCAGGGAAACTTTCCATAGGGCCAAGGCCTCTTCGTGCGACGTTCCCCAAGAACAGTGCTGTAGATGCCAGAAACGGTAACAAAAGACACTTGGGTCTTGCTCCTGGCTGGTTTCCACCGAGCGAGGCCCAGTTCAATGGCACGAGGACTACATAAAAAAATTTAACTCGAAAACATACACAGGTCATCTAAGTGCAGAGACGTGTTCGGATAACAGCAGCGTGACACTTGCACATTATCTTCCGCCGCAATGGAAAATTCCTATAAATGCTCAGCCGTCAACATCGCAGTGCGGAGCCATTCTCGAGCACGTATAGAGCCAGCCGGTCGCGGATGGCCGGACGAGAAGAAACCTCACGCATTCGGCAGTACGTTCCCTGTAAACACAACTACACCAAAATCTATGCAAAAAATGAAAGAACTAAACTTGAAAATTTGTGAATGTGCACACCGGCCACATGTAGTGTTTGTACATTTTCATATAAAACCGTTAAATCCAAGCACACTAAAAATATTTATTTATTTCTAGAATTCTGTAACGGATGCTTTCTAAAATTAACTTTTTTGTTAATGTTTCATCACTGAATTTATTTAATCTAAAGACAATTCTTGATATGTTCTATGCATTTCAAAAACAAGTCGTCAAGCTTCGCAGCTTGACGAGCCTCCTACCACATCACATAGGTATCGGAGGGCTCGTCAAGCTGCTTGTAGTTAGTGTTCTTCGTCAGTGTCTGCTATAAATTTCTGTGAGTCAAAAGGCCATTATTTTAATAATATTGCCGCGCATAGGGCCCAGAAAGCAACGCTCGGTCACGGACTTCGAGAAGGTTCTCGTTTATGGGGAATTCCGCGCGCAGGGCCGAACGTTGCTTTCTCGGCCCTGCGTGCGGCAATATTACAGAACTAAAAGCAACGTGTAACATAAAAGTGAGTGAAGCACCCGGAAGACACATGAATAACCGGTTTGAGTAGAGCTATTTGGTACATGTCTATGAGAAACAGCTTGAACACTAAACATTTACACACAGACAGGACAGGACATAAACATAGCTGTGTATGTATAGCTCTGTGTAAATCCTATCGTGTCTGTGTGTAAGTGTTTAGTGTGTAAGCTGTTTCTCATAAACCCGGAAGACCTTTACGTAATTTGGCTGTCAAGTGATAGAACGTTTTAGGGAACTGTTTTTGTCCATCCGATACGGCACAATGAGCCCTCGTAAAAGAACTGCGCATATGGCAGACTTCTGTGGTAGCGCATGGGCAGTTCATACCGCAGGGCCCATCGTACTGCATCGGATGTGCAAAATACGGTTCCCTAAAACTCTCTACTAGTCTAGAGGTGTGGTACTTGTTTCACATACTAAGACTCCGATTACTACGCGAAGAATACGTTGGAAAAATAGTTAAACTTTAAATTTAACTAATTTTATTTACCGGTAAAGATGTTCGAAGGGACGCAGCACATTTGTTGAATGCTTAATACCGTTGACAAGTCAAGACGAAAAACTTCTTCTAAACGGATCTTTTCTTTAACGCTGGTGTTTTTTGTTTAATGCTGTTTAATGTTTAATGAATTTCCACCAAAGTTTTGCAAATAAATATTTATTTTATCTGATAACATGTTCGGTTTCTGCTGCAAAGAAAACCTGGTTCTCGCAATAAAAAATAATTCGCCGACTTGCCCTAACCTAGTTCCTAGTTCTTGCATCCTTTTTGGTGGTGAGGTGCCGTTGAAACAACTAGAGCATTGCAGCCTCAAAGCGAAACAACTCCCTCTGTGGCCATACGCCTTGGTTTGCGTTGTTCGATACCTCTGTACACTCTTCGGGTGTTCATCGATCCTCTCTGGCGGGCAGCAATAAAGAGCTAGCCGGAGTTCTTCGCGTGCCATACAGGGAACCTGGAGGAGGGCTAACGAACCCGTGTTTCAGTCCGAATAGATCAATATCCCACCTAACCTACGCCACGAGACAAGACACTAGTAGACACTTATGAATCGTGAGCAGCATTTCTGTACGTATTCGTAAGCATTCGAGAGGAGTCAATGTTGGGGCTGGGTTTGTGGGCGTCACTGTTTCTCGTGATCTTTGCCCATTTTAGCAAAATCATCACACCTGAATTTTTCGTTAACCAGGTAAACACAAATGAAATACTACATCGTAATTCTGCAGAAAAAAAAACATTTCAGGCGCACAAAAACAATATACGAACGTCGAAATTTCCAGTATAAACCTTTCAAAAAAAGCTCTCTGGAGGCGGCCAGAAAGCTCTTTTTGCAAAGGTATGTACTCGGCGATGTCGCCGATTTTGCTCAGCGGTATCCTCTTCAGTCCGATTCTTCCACCTGCGAGGCATTCCGAATGCTGCAGCACGTCTAACGAGCACCTCATACTACGACCCGCGCATGCGCGCGATAAGTGAAGGCGGGTATCACGGGTGCTGTAAACGGAAATGTGAGCTGACCCAGTTTAGTTCTAGCCTAAGAGGGTGAATTGCTGCATGTGATGATCCCGACATGCTAAACTGTAAAACCGACTGCCATATTACGACAAAAGGAAATGTGGCAGCTTATTCGAACACTTTCATTAGCAGCTTAACTTACCCGAGGATCTTCGCATGGTTTTTGCGCCGCCACCCCGGCTTGAACGCCGCTGGGCCTGCTCAGATTGCCGCACCCTGTACCTCACTCTTCAGCCGATACGTTTGTGTTTCAGTATTGGACAACCGGAATGATTTTATGGGGGATGACTTACAGTAATCATATCGCATGAACAAAATACGAAGGCTTGCACGTAATTTTAGCGGGAATCTCGAAGCTCCCGCAGTTGCAGAAAAGATAACACGTGGAGAGATGTGCTCATGACAGATTCACTCTTAAAAAAAGACTAGTAAAAAGGTAGGAACTGCAGCAGTTACTACCTTTTTCTGACCGTTACTACTTTTTATTAGCTATTTACTACCCCAAACACGCGGAGAAAATGGCAGCGTCGACTGCTTCGCCGATGACCTGCGTTACCGACGCTCTTACTGTTTCAGAACGCAGTGGGTTCCGACAATCGTAGCGTCAAATATTGTAGGAAATGGAATGTTTATAGGGTTGGAGCTGACTTCATTACGATCGCAGCTTCTGATTTAGCCCGTAGTGGAAGCCAGCACTGCCGCGAACGCAGCCATCGTTGATGCCATGGTCATGCGGCTTCTGATTATTCTTCCTGTTTGTATTCTTCTGGAGGCGTTTATTTTTTCGTTTTCGGTTTTAATTTGGGGGAAAATAGCCACGCAGCACGTGCCAAAAGTGTTAAAAAAAAGGTTCCTTTTTTGTATTATTTCAAATAACAATTCACGTTTCTCTTTCGCATGAGACGCTTGGCAACATTGTACAACAAGCAGGTAGAAGGTTCGGGCCAGTGGCCAGTCGGAGTTTGCGAGACGCTCATTTCTGTGATCTAAACCTGACTATTTTGTCATGTGTCGTCTTCTGTTCTCGTGTTTCCGTGTTGGTGTGCATAGTTAAGGTTCGTGCGCTTGACTGGGCGAGAGTGTGCGTGGACGTGGACTGTCCCACGAATAGGCCAAAAACACCCGGTGACGAGTGGCCATGACCGGATCCGCCGCTCGATGGCGACCGTTCGACCGGTTCAATGGAATGGGCTTCGCCGTCCAAGAAGCCTCGCTATTTTGCCGCTACTTCAAACTGAGTACATCTTCGCGGCCTGAGTGTGCTCGGTGGATGGACGATTATCATGGAACTGTCTTCGGTCATGGCAGTGGCCGTAAAAGTGTAAAATACCGACCAGGAAACCGAAATGCGATGTAGAGACGATCCGATTGCCACGAAGACGCGCTTGCGGAAGGTGGGCCAGTCTATGAGAGGACGCGAGAACATGGCTGGTGGGTACCTATGGGGACGCTGTTTTATAGAGAGTCGCAAATAATTACCGTATGTACCGTTACTTCTTAGTAAGAGATACATTCGTCGGAATGTGCAGGAATAATATGGGAGAACAATATTAGTGCGTAAACAGAACCGTATTTCTAACATTGTTTACAGACGAGGCGGTCAGTGACCAGTCGACTTCCTTCAAATTATCAGTACCGGAGACGCATGGGTGGCCATTCGGGGCTGCGATTGGATTAGCGTGTCGTCACCTGGGTGATTTGCGTGTGTGGCTTTTGTGTTCAAATTCCTGGTCTTTGTTAATTGTATAATACGTGCAGATGTGTACAGATGTGAAATAAGCATCAAAAGATAAATGTGAACAAAGTGATTTGTCGCAATTTCTTTTAAGTGGCATGTCTAGCGCCACCTAAGTCTTGTGAAAGTAGTACAGTTACAACTAAATGAAAAAACAACTAGGGTGGTTAGTAACGGCCATTAGCTTCTTAACCTCGCAACCGTTCCTAGCTTGACCGTTACTGCCTACGGTTTTTAGGTAGCTAGTAACATATGTGACAAGCGCCTACTAGCTTTTACCTAGTAAATACAACTAGATTTTTATAAGAGTGTAGAACTTGATATATATATATATATATATATTTCTTTACAGTTAACAGCTTGTTCCTCCAGATAGTGGCTTCGTGAAAAAAAGCTTGTGTAGGCTGCTTTCGAATCTGGTGTTGCTACGGGACACCAACAGTGTGCGGGAGCTGTAAAATAAATATTTTCTCCCGTCCAGCTACTGCTAGTTCCTTTCGCGGCACTCAGACACGACGAACACAAATTTTCAGGGTCGCTGCGTGGCAAGTATGCGAACAGCAGACCGCGTTTGGGTCGCTGCGCCGATGTCGTCAACGCGACGTGAGCGGTTTTCGCATGGGCGAAGCCGAGGTCGCACTCTGTCAAACGAGGTATCATGGAAGAAAAAAAATTAAACCGGGCTTTCTAAAAGGCTATTGCCAGACAACGTGCGTGCGTGCGAGTCGGTGCATACGTGGGTATACGCCCAATTGTTTTTTATAGGAACGTTTGTTTTCTGGGCGCGTGTAGGCGTCACTGACTCCTCGCATTACGGTGTCCTTCTGTGAATAAACGCCATTTCCAAGTTCACTCGAATCCATGACTCGTGAAGAGAAGGCATCAGATTTCTGATTATGAAACTTGCAAAGCAATTTGATAGGCTCAGGCGCGGGTACAGGCAAACGCGCTGTTTTCAAACAAGCCAACACCAGGTTTGGGCAAACGCGCAATTTCCGCACGAGGTTTGTGTGTACTGCTCGTGCGCAGGAACAAAATGTGCGTGGAGTGTAGCGTCTCCGCATGCGCCAAGCCGATAGCAGCGCCACCTCCGTGGCGCGGCGTCAGCGCCGCGTGTCTGTGTATGCAGAACTGAAAATACGCTTTGCTTGTGTCAAAACGCGAAATAAAATAATTATAAAAAATAAATCAGTGTGACGAAATATGCTCTAGCTCTTGCTCGAACTCTGCAAAAGAAGTACAATTCAACTTTCAATGGTTTCTTTTGACCAGGAAATTTATTCATAAACTCACAACAGTGTGTGTGTGTGTGTATGTGTGTGGTTGTTTCTTTGTCTCCATGTGTTACTATTGTTTGGTCTCGCAATAATTAAACTTAATAATTAAAACGTAACACTGGAAAACAATATTCCGATTTTCCCTAAATGCAAGACAACATTTCGCTAAAGAAAACTGCGTGTTTCAGCAACTATAGCACAAATAGTCAATGTGTTGCGGTGTGGTGTCCGTGAAATATTTTTTTTAATTATTACGAATGCTGGGTGTAGAGCTGCAAACCCTTCTACTGCCCCAGAAACACATTTAGAAGCACATTTCAGTAT
>JAZHYW010009072.1:0-21001 GCA_037355805.1 Ixodes ricinus
CAGCGTTCGATCCTGCTGCTTCGCCGCTTTCGACGCCCACGACGCTCTGTTATTATCTTCTGTTTCCTTTTTACTTTTGGGCACAAGTTCGCCCCATTAAACGTTTAGTTTCTTTTGTTATCACCGCCTCATCAGTTGTCATTCGTGACAATATTGTGTTCGTGCTAGCTGTGTCACGCACAGTAAGACCAGTTCATTGCTCAAACATTAAAAGAAGACCTTCCTTACGCCAAATAGGCATTTTGCGAGTACGCTCTATTACTGGTGGTTCACAAAAATAATCTACGTTGTTTATTTGGAGGAAAGGAAGTGGTGGTGAGGGGAGGGGAAATGAATACAAAAGACGACTGAGGGAACCTCGAACATCGTAAATATTTCGCTCAACCTAAAATCCTGAGTTAATTAAATCACTTTTGCTTTGTCTGTTTCAGAACTTGTTAACAGTCGCGCTAAAGGCCAAGGTGAGCGATAAGTCAGATGCACCTGTTTATTTGAGCAAAAAGCGTATGCGAGATGGAACTGAAAAAGCATGCGTGTGTAACCGTAGCAATCTCCGACGAAGCCTGAATCTCACTTTTTATGAAACCACGGAGATGACTGCTTTTAATCACTTGATAAAGCAAGCCAAAGCCGCTAATAAGTGTGACTCGTTGTCAACTGTGATAATCAAGGCGCTGCGACGATTTCTTGAAACCTTTCATTTATTAAAACAAATTGTGTAATAAATCCAATGCCTTATGATGCTTGCGCTGATATTGTAGCGGTATGCGTACATTACGTGGCACTGTTAGCCCGAACGCGACATCGGCGCTTTTTACTATTTCTGCCCAGCAACATGTATTGTCTGGCACTGAGCTCTGCCACTTAGGTTAGATATTTGCCTCAACAGTTTTCTAAACATCATTCACTTCTAAGAAAACATAACTAGAAAGACCGGCGATAGTTTGTCCGTGCTAACTGTGTGGCAGTTTGCCTAAAATGTGTTTGCAATGCCAAATTACAAATGCATTTCATGTTTAAAAAAATTGGCTACATTTGATTATTTTTTATGTTTAATGCTTCAAAAATAATTTAAAGTGGCAGCACAAATTTAAGCAGCGTTGAACTATAACAACATGCTTCGATAGCCGCACTCGATAAAGAATGCTTACAGAAAGGTTATAGCTTATTTATTGGTACGGTTATCCAAGAGCTAAAAACGATCCACTAAAAGTTTTAGTATCGACACACATCATTGCTGCCTTGTCACCTCCTGTGGCTGTTGGGATGTGTAAATATAAATGTCATCTACATTCGTTGGCCATCATTAGTGTGAATGACGCACACAATAATTTGTGCTCGCTGCTAAAAAACAGAAACCTTCTACAAGATGCCCGCACCTGGTACATAGTTTTATTTTCCATCAATCCCGATTTGAGGCAGGTTTGAGCGTGATAAGCCGTTTTTTTTTGAAGATGGAATGTTTTATGAACATGTAAGTCATCCTTACATATTCGAGTCACCACATTTCGCGCATGTCTTTTGAACTCCTTGATCAACCGAGAATATCTATGAAACGTTCCTTCAATGGGTGCGGGGATGCATCGCAGCTCCCAAGTATGCGTTTACTTTGCCACGGCCTAAAATAAACATCTTCGACAGCTCAAATTCGGTGACTGCGTGGGCGCAGCCTTGCAGCTCCGTAAAACTTGTAAAACCTACACCCGAGGGGCTAGTCTTGGCGAGCGCCCAAAAAAAAAAAAAGAAAAGAGGGCAGATTACGCGATAGGAGCTGAAGATACCTGTAAGTCACGAGGTCGCTGCTGCCACACCCATCGCCCGTCGCTCAGAATGGGGATTTTCTCGGCTTATCCTCTCAGAAGAAGCCGGCGCAAAGGGGACCTTTCCCCTCGCCTCGCCGTGCTACAAGACAAGAGAGAAAGGGAAAGAAAGAGGGCGAGGAGGACTTTCCGCCAGGCGGAAGAATATTTCTGTTGGTCCCCCTTTAAGATGAAAAAAGACTTGTCAGTCCAGGGAGAAAGATGATATTGCTTGCTTTCTCGGTTACGACAATCCAATTATTCAAGAGTCGAATAGACATCTCCAAACGATAGTTTTTGTAGAAACTATTCACGCCTGGAAGCTACTACTGCAAGACGAAACTATGAATTTCTAGACTGTATCATACTTTGAACATTCCATCACTCAGCTGTTAAGCAACTAATGGAGTCAAAAACTTGTAATGCGAGTTAATGCACGTTCAGTTTTAACTGTTCTCCGCATTGCCGTGTGACACTCACTCGGTCTGAAGTGACGCGACTTGATTATGTCACCAATCGCATGAATGTGACGTGTCCTCTGGGTCTTGCTTGCCGTGGATGTCTGCCAGGTACGAGCCATCGCAAGGAGGGACACGAAAACATAGACGGTTAGGCCTGGGAAGTGTGGACGCTTTTCACCGTGGACCGAAACCTCGCCGTCTTTTTGAAGTTGTGGCTTCAAGGTAGGAAACGTTGTGAACGTGTCTGATTGGCTGGTCCTTATGGATTTGCCCAGCAACGACCATACGATGCACCTGGGTTGGCTAGCGCAGTGATTTTCCTACACACCCCCTAGGGGGGGGGGTGTACACCCCCACTTGTTTTTGTGAAGGCACCCCCTTAATTCGCAACGACTCCTCCATTTTCAATGCCCCCCCCCCCCCTGTAACCCCGCCCCGCCCACCCCCTACAAATTTAGACACCGCCCCTAATATCAATTCCTTGAAAAACCCCTGGGGACATAAAAAATGAGGTTACTGGCCTTGGTTGCAGTGCACCGGGACAAAGTGAGCGCACAGACCATTTCAGGTTTTCAGTGGAGCGTTAAAGGGTCAGGGAATTGGAACCTCAATCGTCAGCTGAGTGTTCGAAAGCGAACACTGCACACTCACCATGTTGAGTCGTCTACGTTTGATTGTTGTCGTTTGTAGTCCTGTTTCCGTGGAAGGGTCCTTTTTTCTTGTACGGTTGTTGGTGGCTAGGGCCTTGAACAGTGAAGGCGAAGGTTCTGGGAGGTGGGAGAATAGTTGAACCACTCACCCTGTGACATTTGTTGGTTCGTTTCTTTTTTGTTTCGTTTACTTTTTTGTCGCCTCATGGAGAGGAAATATTGACTTTCATTTGTGGCAATGGCGGAATCGGTATATAAGGACTGGATATAATAAATATCGTAGCTGTGTTTAAGACGCCGTCTGTTCCTCTGCCTACCTTTTTCTGTTTTGTACCCTTCTCCCCCGTCTCAGGGTTACCATCCTGTTCAATATACACCAGGTCGCCTGCACTCGTTGCATTTTCCCCCACCTCCTTTCGTTTGCCTTCGACTATGGTTAATGCACAGTATCTCATATATGTAACTATATATCCAGTATCTAAGCCACACGTGAATTTCAAGTCACAGTATCTTTACCACCATGAAGACATCGTGATATCGAGGTGATGGTGTAAACATTATTACACTGTGATCCACGTCAAAAGACTGTCCGATCAGCGGGCAGTACTGCAATGCAACCGACCGTGACTGTCTCAAACTGTGACGTGCGTCCCTTTTACACTGTCCTCTCCATTTCTTGAAATGGCAGTTTAATTGTATTTATATCGCTTATTAGTTTTATTTATTTAGTTTAAGCTGAAACGCCCAGGGGGAATATTAGAGGGAAACGACAAAGGTACAAATATACAAGTATACACATGAAAACAAACAAACTTGAAGAGATAGCATGATATCATGGGAGAAAGCATCTTTTACATTTGTTTAACAAAGATTATGGAAACAAAGTCACGCCAAAGCATTAAGATCATATCGCTGGGTGCCCTAATCCATTCTTCAACTGTACGTAAGAAAAAACAAACAACAAGAACAAGTATCTGAATGCACCGCTTCTCCAGTTGAATTCCTGCACTTTGAAAATGGCAGTAGACGTTTGTGATGTAAAATATGTCCGATACATATAGACTAGTGTACGCTCTGTTGCATGGGCTCCGTCATGTTTGTTTATGCTGACGCTATGACACAGTAAGGGGGCTGCGCATTTTTCCAAACTTCGTTTTTTAGAAACCTTCGCACATATCGTAGTGCAAAAATGTCAGAAATGCATATTCCCGAAGCTTCAAGAACAACACTTATGCCAAGAGTGCTGTAAAAAGCGAAAATATTGTTTTATGCGCAGCTCCCCTCTTGACAACAGCCTGCGTTCGAGATTATAAGTTGTATCGCTGTGGGCTATAATTTCGGACACTGGTCTATACTTACTTAATTCCATCGTTGTCTTGTTGGACTATACGCTATGTATTCGTTTCATCCACAAATATTTTCTGCGAAAATACAGTGACTTGAATCGAAGGTGACTTTTTAGGTCACCGGACGAAAGCTGACTTGATAAAAGCTTCCCCATTTTTCAGCGGACCCGTACAGGAGCTCATTTTTATATTTTCAACCGGGACAAAAATATACCCGGCGTAAAACGGACCGTTTGAAAACTATATATCTATGTTTTAAACTGGATAACGGGACACGACCATCTAAGTCGCGTCTGGAGGCCAACTTATTTATCATCGAACGGCAAGTGTTACTACAATGAAAGCTAATTTTTCACTCCCAGGTAAATCAGTTCACAGGAAAATGTTTCGTCATAGCTTATTTCATAAAATTAAGTTAATTTTAATTCATCATTTTTCCAGCGCACGAGGATTATTACGAAAACGCGTTCGCTTTAAAGTTTTGGCAAGCTGTACAAAAAACAATTATAAGAGCGGTTCATATTTTTTAGTTGCGGATTTTTGCTGGGAAACGAACTGCTCGAGCAATACAGGAAGGTAAAAAGTGAACGCTTCCGGATTCCCCAGCTCTTAGCGCACCAAGTGGATGGTAAGGCGTTAGCAATGCCAACTAGTCGGTCACAGGTTGAGAGTTTAGGGCGAGGGGATGGAAGGCTGGGGAGGAGGAAGCAGATGAATTGTTGGAGAGGAGAGGAAGAAACATCCCCCCCCCCCGCTCCAGCATTTCGCCTGTGGAGTGGCTCCTTTTCACGTATCGCCACCCCATGGCGCTACGTGCCCGTGCCAGATAGGGAGCCTTCATACAATCTCGCCATGTCTGCCTTAGGGTGGCGGCATCTCGGCCATTTTCGTGCCCAGAATGCGCGCGCTTCGATCTCGTTCGGAGCAAGCGCTTAGCTCTGCTCGGTGCTTTGGCGTCATTTTAAGGCCCATTCGGCACGCGCAGACAGTTTTCAATACAACAATGTGTGTCTTCACCCTATGCACAGACGCACATCGAGGCACCCTAGTGCCAGAGCGCGCCGGGAGAAGGAAGCCGTTGGCTGGCCGGGCCAGTCGGGCCTTCCCGATGTTAGCGCAACGCGCCCACTTCACCAGAACGCTCGGAAGATCGACAATCATGCTTTCGCATTCACAATGCATAAGAAGTGCTTAAATACACCTCGAGGATTTTTTTTTGGCGCAATTTATTTTTATTGTTATCATGTACAACCGACTCGGTTAACTTTCCAACGTATTAAAATGAACTGTTTCTTTTTCTTTTTTTTTAGGGGGGGGGGCACTTTTTTATTAGTTTTTTAATTTTATATTTTCGGTTTTCTTTCTTGAATAAAAATATAAAGATGTACAATAAAGCCGTTACGTAAAACTGTAAGGAAATTACTTCAAATTTAGTCCTCCAAGTATGTAATTAATTTGTTACAAAATTACCGATATATGTAAGGGATTACAAGTAAACTCGTTACATATCTAACAGATCACGTACAAGTGCGCTTGCTTCTTGCATCAAGCCCCACTGCAGCCTTCGATCATGCACGAGTCACGGTCGATTACAAGAGTGAGTCAGCATCCGCTCACACGCGCTAACAGAGCACCTGAAAGGACAACACAAGCTTGAATGAACCAAAAGGCAGCTCGCGTTGTGCTAGCCAAACGATACAAGTGCTTCCCCTGCAGCTTTCTGTTCTTCTTATTTTCTTTTTTTTCACAAATGTTTATCCGCCAATGATATTGTGCCAGCTTAGCATCCGCAAGCAGCGTGAAGAAGCGCAATAAGGCACAACCGAAACGCGACCGACAAATATTAGATTTTACTCGCCAGAGGGGCTGCCCAAACTGGAGAGCTACAGACCTATCCCGATCAAACTGGAAAGTTAGAGTATCATGGGCATCTCCCAGACGCAGCCGACGGGCAAGATAAATGCAGACACCAACGCAAAACAAAAAAGGAAAAAAAAGACATTAAAAAAACAGTTGCGAGCGGGTGCGATCGCCTGATTCACTCTCAGTCAAACTTTGCGGGATGCAGCCATTTCTTTACTATTCCAACGACCGCAACGCCGCGAATATCGTCTACACGCGTGACCTCACAGCTCCCATTGCCGAGCCGACACGGTACCAACCCTATTTCGTATTCTAGTATTATTTATACTAGTATCAGTATTCCAGTATTTGCAGTGTGACCGCAGCTTGAAGAGCTTGTGGTACATAGATGGATGATAATTTTTGTCGTCTTCCTTTGTGTTGGCTGCGATGATTGTGGGCCCGGCTAGTGCACCATCTTATTCAAGAAATACACCGTCCAGCCACGCATCCAGGACAAAAAAAAGTTGATCCCAGGACACAATATTTCAGTGAATTCGTGAGATTTGGCTGGTTTATTTATTCCGACTTTTTTTTTCGGTCTTGTCAAAACTTGACAGGAACCCACGAGGTCATGAGAAGGTGTGAGCAGCGTCCGTGCAAACCTGACCCCTACACCTTGAGGTCGCAAGTTTCCTTCCTGCCGTGCGTGTAATCGTCGATGAGATTGGTGAAGAGGGCCACCCTGGTGTGGAGGATCGGGTGCATGCCCACCTTGCAGCCCTTGGCCCCGCCGGAGACAACGCCGTACAGCGTCCACAGGTCGTTCAGCTTGCCGACCACAGGGGCTCCGAGGTCGTGCTGACGACGAAGAGAAGAGCGGGACATGATTAAGATACTGGTTGTCACTTGTTGAACTCCAGGTTCCATCATGCCTAAAGCAAGCGAGCTCGCAAATCTTAATTGAAACTGAAAAATAAAGTTCCTTCTGGGGTGCGAATGAATGATTTGCTCGGGTTCCAGATGGCTTCCAACCGGTTGGATTTTCGGATTGTTGCTCAAGATCATCATGATTTCGTGGTTCTACATCAAATACTGTTTAACCGATTGCAATGCCACATATAACGACTATCATGTCCTTTCCCGTTCTATCGAACGCCGCAATGTACGGCGACAACTGAATGTATGTTTCCACGTAAAGCTTACAACGTGCAAGTTAATAAAACACTTAAATCACGAATCAAGCTCTAGTAGTACGCATACACATTTTTACATGGTACATCGCATGTACCTTGTAAAAATGCTCTATTGGTACTACTACAACTTGATTCGCGATATAAGTGTTTTTTCTTAACTTGCACATCATAATCTCACCCCTCTGTAATGCCTTGGGGCCCTGAAGGTACCAGTAAATAAAAAAATCACTTTGGCTTTTATATTATCTTCTCGTTATTATTGCTACTGATGTCACACTCTCAGCGCATAGGGCTTGCCATCTCCTTAATGCCATGATCCAACTGCTAAAACAAAATACAAAAGACGGTCTGCATACACTCTTTGAGGCGTGTTCCTTGTTTGTATGGTGGGTCTGTTACATTCGCCAAACTAAGACGGTTAAAAGACATGTCCTACGCATACATGAGCATCATCTAAACATGCATGCGTATAATGTAAGCGTGCTTTCAACGCGTTTGAGGCGAGTCAGCAGATAATTCTGTCATTATGTACGCTGCGAACTTCTTGCCCTTTGTGTGATGCATGGGTAGTGAAACTGCGGCTTAATGCAGCAATGTAAGGCCATAAGTGACTGTATGTTTCTTCGTAAACAACAAGGTATACATTGAGGATGTCACTGTGATTTTTTTTATGTCTCCCTGATTAAACTGACTACCTATGTCACTCGGCCAGCGCAAAGGTACCCGTTATCTCCCTTAGTCTGGCCATGTGACACAGGTAACAATTTTCATGAGCGCAAATGATGGTAGATTGAGAGAGGCTCAATCGTCGCCTAATTAATCATTTGACCCATTCTTGAGATTTTTCGAACGAAACGCGCTTCTCGCAGTGGGTGTCCCTCACCTTGCAGGGCGATCCCACGTCATACACTGTGCAGAACACATCGCTGGGCACCTCCTCGTCGTGCTCGTTGTAGCACTCGTTGTTCTTGACGGACTTCACCCTGGCCTGCTTCAGACCGGAGGTAAGGTCGTCGCCGGAGTGGTCGTGGCCGTGCTCGTGGTCATGGTCGTGGAGGGCATGGTGGCCTAGAGTGTGAAATCGGATTGTCCAAGGTGGTAGCCCTCTGGCCTTGTTCATGGGTAGGTATGCCTAATACCGCCAAAGTCACCAACAAGGCGAGAACAGCAGGGAAGGGTTTCAGTTGTGCCGCCTCCAGAGCGAGCTTACTACCTTCGATGGTACTTCGGTGACTCGTGAGCCTCGAGTATGCACGCGCAGCCAAAGCATGGTGTATGGCACCGAGCGCGTATTGTAGACCGTCCGTCCGAAAGAGACGCTCTGCCGTTCTCACTTTGTCAGTGACCAAAGATCGTTCAAGGAACTCTAGTTCCAGATGTGTGAACTATTCGCGCTTATGCTTGAGCCTAACCGACCGGAGGCAAAAGAATATTCTTGTGAGCAACTGCTGAAGGTAGCCCATGGAAGTGAGGACGTCATCTTACCGAGGTCATGGTCCCATCCGGTGACATAGAGCGAGAGGTTCCTGGGCACGGGCGCGTATGGCTTGGGCATGCAGGCGGGCTGGATGTAGTCGCCCAGCGGCACCTTTTCGTTCAGGGTCAAGATGGCGATGTTCGACTGTGTTCAATTACAATAAAACGAAAAATCCGGTTAGTGCTTAACACATCGACGAATCCCCGAAAGTTTCTTCGGGAGTGTATATAAGTGTAGAATGGATGTCATAAGTCACCTCTCGCATGAAAAGTGCATGCGTCAGAAGATATTTCGCGACACTACTAGTACATCCCGCAACGCATACATCACTTAAAGTTACTAAATTTTTGAAAAGTGTCTATTTGTTTTTATCAAAACGTGGTGGTACACATGATTTCGCCCTCTTTTAATTTCAAAGTGAACTATATTTAGTTGATATTACTTGGATTATTCGAAAATTTAGTCTTTTCCCACCCCAATTATATCCATAATAGTTCTAGAATAATCCAAACCACGGTGTTTCTAAGAATGTCACTACAGTAAAGGTACATTATACTGTGTATTTCACGTACCGATCGATAAAATGAAGCACAATTTTTTGGCCTTTATGTATAAGCCACACATCGCAGAATGTTGAAACTCCATAAGAATCTGACGCTAGCGGTCTTGATAAACGAGTGTGCACTGTTGGGCGAGTCGGTGATTCGTAATTGTTAAAAAGCGCAACAGCACAATGGACTGAAAGGAGGACAAAGACACAGTGCTACTTACAACCGAACTTTATTTTCGTTTTCACTCAATATATATACCGGTGGCACTCTTTGCGGACTGTGCTGTATTAAACAACAACAAAAACAACATCACAACAAAAATTTTCGAGGCCTAAGAAATTAATAGACTGGGGCTGCAGTATTTCAGCGCACCCTCTGTATCTTTGTCGGATAAAGGATTGCTGTTCCTTAAGCAGGGATGACTAGTCCGAGATGTTGCGATGACTGATGTCAGAATTTTAGCATTTTAGCAATGTGAATTTGTATATTTTTCCTAATTTGGTTTTGTTGCCATCGGTATATATATGTTGAGTGAAAACGAAAATAAAGTTCAGTTGTAGGTAGCGCTGTGTCTGTGTCTTTCTTTCTGTTCGCTGTCCTGTTAAGCTTTTTAACCATTGTGTTGATAAAATATGAAAGTGTAAGGACGTGACACTATCTGAATCAAATGATACAAAAGGAAAACAACATTCTTTTATAAGTAGGCGTGAAACTAAGACAGATATTTGTCCAAGCTAAATTTCCGATTGCTGTCGCCTGTAGAATTTATTTTAGGGGACCAAGTAACAGTAAAATAGGTGGTATTGTTTTCTTTGTTGCTGACAAAGCTTTTTTACTGAAAGCAATCCTACAGTCATCCGAAATCTAAAATTACAGTTTGATTATTATTAGACTTGCGCGGACGCCAGCTCAAATATAATTTTGTTTTTGTTTTGTAACTTTTGATTCAGGTAACGTCATTTGCTCAAATTTTAGCATTTTGTTCCCGCCGCTAGTGTCACATTCTCATGGAGCTTCAGCTTTTTGTGATGAGTACTTTCTTTGTGCGGGTCAAAAGGCCGAGTTTCATATTTGCGCGATTGATTCCGGTATATCACAAATACCTATAAGATACCTTTACATTTTGTTCAGGGGCATCTTCAGGTACAGATATATAAACCAAACCTCGCTGTGCTGCTAGACTAGTTCTTTATGACGGGAGCAGAGCAGACATTTGCTTCTAATACATTGGTTTCTCCAACATGGCGGCAATTGGCGGAAGATAACCACAGTACCAGACGCTCTCTATTAGTAGACATTCGATGCTTGGAAATGAGGCACTAGCTAGCCGTTGACGGATGCAGCAAGGAACGACTGTCACCTACGGGTGCAAACATAAACCCGTGGAAATGGGGACACCGCTACCAGAAGTAGTGTGTTCTGAATCTACACGCTGCGAAATTTTTTTACAACTGTTAGAATGGTACCTACGTCGTGTCCTCCGTCGTAACCCTTGTACAGGCAGGCTTCTGCGATGGTTGTGGTCACTTGAGCCTGGCTCTTGCCGTCCCTCGTGTGAGAACCCAGCATGACCTTCACGTCGCCCACCTTCTGGTGACGCCTGGAAGAACAAATGAAGGTGTACTTGACATTCGAAAAATGATCTGTATGGCAACGCGTTGTTCACATACAAAGTGGCGTTGGCACACATTAGGTGTGGGCATTGCGCTTGCGCAGAAACCAGAGGCACGCGGGGTAAAGAGCTTGCGCGTGAGCAATGCTGAGAGCAGCGGCACCGCAGCGATGTGACGTCAGAGCTGTGTTTTGGTCTATTGAATATTGCAAGGCCTCTGGGCGCCGCCATCTTGGTTCTGGTCTTTGTAGATTGTCTGATATTTGAGCCTAAGCGTGCCCACAATTGCGAGACTGTTGTGCCGACAAAGGGTTTACAGGCACACGGTGGCCAGATTAGGTGTTGTAGTGTGGCTACTGGCTAAAGTCTAAAACCGCTATTTTTATGTTAAGCAAATAGCCCAGACATAAAAACTACGAACTTACGTACCAGCTTCTATATATTTGAATAATTTCATCTTTTACAATAACATACAACCTTCTATGTTATCGAGACCTCAAAAGACAATGTATCTTGTCTGTCTCCCATAAAAATAAAGAATTAAAAGTTACATTGCTTTCCGCCTTCGCGCTCAGTCAACACCTTCAAGGTATGACAAAAGGATCGAAGCAGATACAGAGTTTATGCAGGTTTTAGATACTGGCGGTGACAAATTCCTTGTGTACTTCGATTAGTAACAATTATGTGCCTCTTTTCTGGGTGTGGCTCTTATTGACTAATCATTCGGACATATGCGTCAGGGTGAGTAGACGCGAAACAGAGAAGTTGTAAGTGGGCGTATGGATACAATACTGCTCGTTCTATATAGCTGTTATGAGTTTCGCAGCAAACTGATAACCTCTCTTGTGACGCAGGGGCGGGGGAGGGGGGCTTAAAGGAAAAGGTTTGGCGTCAAGATGGCGATTGCTGCAGCGACGATGCAAGTGGAGCCATACTGCACCGAGGCGCTGCACACTTGGGCGCTGGGACAGCAGCATTCAAACTTTGACGAAATGCACGTCTGGTCTTAGGAGGAACGTTTAGGTATTGGGAATTATTTTTGAACGAGTATTGTTGGGTTTTTTGTTTTGTTTCTGTGCTAGCAAGATGGCTAGAAATACCCACAAATACGCAGACGCATTGGTTGCGGAGGAACTGTAAACCTCACGTTTTTTTGTAATTTTTTCGCCGGCGGCGTTGAATAAAAATAGAAATATGCATGACTAGGTTCATTGCAACGATCTAAGATCAAATACGCACTTTGTGTTTTTCAAGACCAGATTTCTTCTCGCTATGTTCTTCCCGCTCAATATACTTTGCAATGGACGTTTGTTGTCGTTACTTGTAAGAACTACGCGTCTTCTCTATTAGCTCACCAAAGGCACTTGGCGGCCGTGAGGACGTGCTTGTCGGAGATGAGGACACCACTACAGGCGTGGTGCCCGTCGGCGCCGATGAGCTGCGCGTGCCACGGCCAACTTCCTGGTACGGCTTCCTCACCGCCCTGGATCCTATCACCTGCCGCCAGCCTGGGCTTGATCTTGGGGTTACCGCACACTCCTGGGCGAATTACCAAGACAAAGATCCTTGTTGTCTTGATCATTTTCATTTTATTAATTTTATTATACCGCGCCCATGGGGCTTTAGATAAAGTAGGAAAATAAAATACACCAAATTCAATGCAGTAAAAAAAAAGAAGGCGGAAAAGAAACTCTGAGGTTGCTATGCTTAAGAAGGTTCCAAGTGTTGCTCTAGAGTTAGATGACTCCTGCATAATAACAACGTTATCAGTAATGGTTTTGCATCGAGAAATGAATAACTTCGGAGGTGAAATATTTTAAGAGGTTTGTTCCTGATGTCACTAATAGACCGATCTCACCAACGGTTCGGCGCATGAGTGGGCTTGACCAAGCCAACATGGATGCCGCCATAACTTAAGTCCACGGACTCGACGGACTCAGTGGAAACGCGGAGGCTCCGTGTACACATGGGTCCAAAGCCAAGCTGCCGCCGTGTCCTTGTTCCCTCGTTGAAGCATTCCACCGCCAGAACAAGCAGAAGTGTTCCGTTTTTTTTACCCTAAGGTAGTATGAGTATGTTGTACAGCTTGTATTTTATCTCCCTAGTGTTTGAACACGCAACCCAATCGAAGGGGCGCCGGCTTGTCTCATACTTTTACCCCAAAGTTTATTTGCAGTTTTTAAGAAGGAATATTGTCCATTGTGACCACGGGTTCAAGGAATCTCTTTGAAGCAACGAGTCACGGGTTAATTAAGCCCTTATCGAGGCGGGATGCTGTTCGGCGTTGGCATGTTTGTGGCGGATTTTATTTGCATGTGCGTGCGGTTACGTTCATAAACACGCCTCTGGAAGAAAGATCATTGTTGTGCAGTCTTTTCTGTCCGACATTTGTCTTTGTTTTCTATTATTCACAATTCGGCTTTCTATCCAGGCAAATATGTCAGGGGTATGTTTGTAAACGAGGCATTTGTTACATTTTGGAAATGTGCTTTACCGATGTTAGTTGATATCCTATTTCTGTTCGTTTCTTTTGTCTTCGACTCGGGTTTTAGAACATTTGGTGGTACCAGCTCGCTAGCCTTGTTTTTAGGAAGTGTTTGGCCTCTTACCCGCGTCCGCTTGGCCAGCGAGCAAAGGCCATAAAAAAAAGCTCTATAATTTCGCTTTGTGCGACGACTGGCGGGCAAGACCTTGTAAAAAACTATAAAATGTAGAAAACAAAGGTGCAGCGAAGGTAAAGACAGGTCATGTGTTTAACGAATTAGTGCCGAACAAGACATGCCGCATCGGGACGCAAACACGATCGGTGGCAAGCACGATCTTATGGCACCTCCAGCACAAAGTCAACCCGCGGGTTCTGTAAGTTATGTCCTGTTCTCAGCAACAAGGCAATCAGAATCCGCGTGAGTTTGCTTTCGCGCATTCAACATTGATTTCATAACTCTCTCGAACAAGCGAATACTCGTTTTCCGTCCCCTGCTGCCTGCTCGGCGAACTTTAGCAATTCATTCTTCTCTCAACTGCCGGCCCTTTGGAAAGCTATGAAATCCGACACGCTTTTGTCTGGTGCTGTTGTTGCTCAGCCTGAAAGGCAACACGTAGAACCCGCCATAACGGCGGAGCGAAAAAAACAACAAAAAATCGATGAAATGACAATGTTATTGCCGTCCATGTGAGGCTTCGTCAGCCAAATCTTCACTGCATCTCCGCCCGCAACCGCACCAACCCCGCTGCGCAGAGAATGAAGGTCCCTGAACGCGCTGCGGCAGCAGCGGCGCAGCGAGACTTACTGGTACGATCGGTGTATTGAACGTTCTGAGAATTGTCAGTGAATGCAGATATGTAGAAATCAACCGGATAAAACAAATGTCTCTTTGATGGGGAACGGCAGTTTTTAGCAATTTAACGACCGCACAAACATCTCTTTCGTTGAAAAGGCCCATTCGTTTGAAAGCAATTTTCATTCTGCATTTCGTGTGGTTGTTTTCAATACAAGAGGGGAAACGGCGTATTCACTTACAAAAAACTTGCGACTACAAGCTCTGATTTCTCCTTCCTTTTATACTGGGGAGCATAATCAAGTCTCGTTTGTCCGCATCCACCAGAGCTTTTATATCACTTACCTCATACACCAGACGTAGTACAATTTGGGTTTCAAGTTACTCTTTTGTTACATAGTAATAAACGGGGCTTGATTGCTTAAAAAGAAGTCTCACGCACCGAGGACTCCGTAGATGCTGCACCATAAAGTCCAGAAAAATGGTCATCGTCATTTAAGCTGAGAGGAGGCACTGGGTCGACATCACTCAGACATTGGCCAGGGTGTCAAAAATACGATTCGTTATTCAATGAGCTCATATTTCTACTGGACCAAGCTCTCATAACGTTTGGTCTGTAAGGGGTACAGTTTAAGATTGTCTTCGTGTCCTGGTGGTTGTATCAAGGAAGCACAGAGAGAAGACGCTATTTTAAATAGTGAAAGAGTGACCTGAACAAAACTCATTCTTCTTAAGTGCTTCTGCATTTGCTTGGGCTCTGAACAAAACTGTTTGATGTGTCATGACAGGCGCTAGTGCTCAGTACTAATATCTAGATTGCGACAGTTTGTACACAACTTTTCGTGATAATTGTTCTTATGAGAAAGTGTATGGGACACAAAAACGAGGTCCAAGAAGGGTAATGGCCCTCGTCATCTTCTTTTAAGTGTGCTAATTTAATTTGCGTGCTTATAAAGTAATTTGTTGTACAAAAGCTTAGATAGTAGAAAGGTAGCCACAAAAGGCCTCTGATACCGCAGCTGTCGATAAAAAATAAATTTGAAAATTAAATAAAGAAGGTTTGCGTTTAATATGCTTTGGAACACTTTCAATCAAAAACAAGATCTGGCTGAGAAAAAAAATATTTCATGCAGGCATTTGCCTGCATGAAATTTGTAAATTTTCAAATATATATTCTATGCAAAAAGCTCGACAACTTAATTGAAAAAAAACACCCCGAAAACTTCGAAAACAGGGGACATATATTTGGACCGTATTACATAAAGAAAACACGGATATCCATCTACCCCCGCAATAGGCAAAAACTAAGTTGTATTGGCTTTTATACCGCCTGCGCTATACACCAGACCATAGCTTTACTTGGTCTAAAATTTACAGTTTCGTTACCTAGCTTCCTTTGTGGCTTGATTGTTTAAAAAGTCTCGCACTGTAAGGCCTCCGTATCTGCTGCACCATGTAACCCGCATGAATGGTCATCATCAGGTAAGCTTGGAGGAGAAACTGTGCCGACATCAGTCAGTCATTGAAGGTGCCTAAAACACTTGGTCGTTTATTGAGTTCGAAATCTCACCTGGGCAAAGTACTCAGAATTTGTGGTCTGTAAGGAGTACACTTTAAGATTGTCTTCCTGTCCTGGTGGCGTAGCAAGGAAACCTCGGTAAGATACGCAATCGAAAATAGTGAAAGGGTGACTTGAAGAAAGCGCATTCTTGTTCGGAGGTTCCGCAGTTTCTTATGCTCCAAACAAAATAGTTCGCGGAGTTATTACAGTTACTAGTGCTCTCTAGATATATCTAGAGTGCGATGGTTGTACACAATTTTGTGTTATAATTGTTTTTGTAGGAGTAGACAACTAATTAGAAGAGTGGGACACAAAATGGGGGCCCAGGAGTAATGGCCCTTGTCAGGTTCCATTAGGTGTGGTAACTTAAATTACGTGCCTAGAAAATAATTTGTTGTACGGAAGCTTACAAAGCGGAAAGATAGTCTGCTCCAAAAGGCGGCGTCTGATGTTCCGCTGTAGATGATAAATAAATCATCCAATAGAACAATGAACGTTCAGCTTCAATATACATTAAAACATGCAATCGAAGACAAGATCTGGATGAGAATGAAGTGTTTCGCACATCAATTTGCTGGAACCGAGAGAACTTTTTCAAATGTCTTCTCTTAAAAAAATTATACTGCTTCGACTTGGACCGTATACCATAAAAAAAAACAGATATCCACTTACCACTGTAATGGGCCACCGCCGACCCAACCAGCAACGTTAAACAGATGATGGCTTTCATCTTGATAGATTGCGCTTCTGCTTTCTGACTGCTAGAGCCGTGCGAAGGCTCCGCTCTTATATAGCAAGCGTTATCAGTAGGTTCAATGGTTATGGGGAATTCCGACGCCGTCAGACACGAATTGATTGTTGGCCTGCATTGATAACATGGCACTATTCTCCGTTCATACTCAAGCTGACAGTGCAGCGGATGGTATGGGCTCGCCGGACTTATCAAATGCATTCCTTTTCAACAGCTTACCCCGCTTTCTGCGTAAATGTGTAGGGCGGGAGCGTGATCACGTGGGCAAAGACTGACCTGTGAGAGGACCAGGGAGCACGTAGCCTTCACCGTACTATCAGCTTAGGGGCTGAACGGAGCATAACATCTCCGTGGATACGAAGAAGAAATGATTGACCCACGGCTATGCTTGCAAGCCTTATCTCTTTTCTAACTATAGTCAACCTCTCGTTTGTTTGCGGTTATCAAGCACTGTAAGACCCTTTATCTTCACGGCCACTATTTTTAGTGAATCGGTCATAGAGGACAAAATCACGGCTACTGAATTTCGCGAATTATAGAAGCGTGCATTGAAACTCTTAAGGACCGAAATTTTCGCGTGCCCTTAAATTTCGCGAATTTCTCAAATCGCGAAATTCGCGAAAATTAAAGGCTCGCGAACATTAAGGGCTTTACAGCATTCTAAGAATTCCCACACTGACTGCATGCCATTTTTGTCCCTCTTCTCTTCATACGGATTGTTTGCGGCCATTTCTGACTGTTTTATTCCGGTAGACACTTGTCCTGCATTTGCATGTGGGCAGTATGATACGAAAAGCCTTAATATATTACTTTAAATTAATGAATTAGTTTAGTTTTGCGAAATGACTGGATAATTCTATTAACAAATTTGACTTGTTTTCGTTCCGGAGCAGACGCTTGATATTCAGCTTTTTAGTAATCGACGAGAGTCAAAAAAAAAAATCAAAAACTCCATTTATTTAAAGTCTGATTGCTTTTTACAAAAGAAAATATTTTAAAGTTCTAAACAAAACCATTTAAAGCACAATTTCTTGGTTTTTGTCCCAAGGAGTTTTTAAAGGAATTATTTGAAACACGCTTAACAATTCTCAAAAAATTGTTGTATATAATACATCTTTTATGTTTTGCTGAGATATTTGCTTGTGCTTCTCACATTAACTTATCGAGAATTCAAAATCTGATTAAAATCATTACTTTAACAAGAAACGTGACAACACAAACGGAATACGGTCGTCTGGTATCATGTGAGTTATTTTTCTGTGAACAGGGTTTTTAAGTGGGACTGAACATTAGTCTTATCTGTCAACGTTGAAAATTTTGTGTGCATCATTTCCGGATGTACAAGTCACGATTTTCCTCCCAAATTTACGTCGTTGCTTTTAATAGAACGGTGAGACTCATGTATGTTTTTTTTTTCATAAGCAATCACCTTAAATTGTAATTTAATAAAAGGGGAACGGCACAGTACCCTCGAATTTCCGCGGCTGAAGGGACTCTCGCGTCATCCTTCTCATCACTCCGAAACTGTGTAAGTTAAATAGCAACTTTTTCTTTTTTATAAAAAACGTTTCTTTGTAAGAGGTGCGACTTCTACATCGGTAAAAGTTTTGAAGCGCAAAATAGGGTACTCGATAAAACTGCGAGGTGGATGGACTTTTGCAAAACTATTTTTCCCTCTTAAGGAGATAACATATGCGCAGCAGCGCACCATTCGAAGTGTTTCGCTAATGATGGGTGAGACACGTGATTCAAGAACACTTCTGGAATCGTTGCCCTGAATGATCCATCACCCGCTTCTCGTATACTTTGTGCGCGAAGGAACAAAGGTAATTCTCTGGGTTGTGAGGAACTACGCCTCGACCGTCGATTTAACATTTGTGGATGACAAGGCAACTTGCGCATTCTAACCTGCATTAAATTTCCGTAGAAATACACAAAAGTTGATTTGAGCTCGTCTTTTGTTTGGACATATTTTAGTCTACCTGCACACTCAAGGTAGCACTTTAGAGAAATGCCCAACTTAGCCTAAGTTCGGCAATCATCGGGGCCTAACTTATGTCTAAAATTTTTTCTCTCCAAGTAATTAATTAGTGTAAAAAAAACAACGTTTCATTGCCTGTTTCATGCCTTTTTTCTTATTCGCCACATAACTGCCAAAGTGCAGGACCTAAGCCAAAAAAGCCACGTACCAAGCTTACAACCAATAGTAAAACTACTTCTGATACTTGTTTGTCGATTTAGGCTGAAAATTTCTAGAAAGTCTAACCAAAGAATACGGGGCCCGGTTATACCGATAATAATCCCTGGAGAAGGGGAACTCGAGGGGCGAACGGCAAACACAAATCTCCAAACACAGCTAGGTGACTGATGCGTGACTGCAAAAATTCACCTGCACCAGGTATCGAACCAGAAATATCTCTATTTCCAGTAAAGCGCCCTACCAACCGAGCCAACCAGGAATTAGACGTCACTATATGAAGCAGGTTTTAACAGCCGACACCGATCTAACACCAACAAGAGTGAACTGCCTGCATTTTAAAGTTATGATGTTTATTCAACTAAGGCAAATGTGCAACGATCCGGACAAGAACAACGATAATAATCACTCGTAATGGGGAACAAGGAGTGCAAAGGACAAATATAAATCTACAAACACAACTAAGTGACCGGTGCGCAACTGAAAAAAAAACAAAAAACATCCGCCTGGTCCTGTTATTGAACAAGGAACCTTCACTTTTCGGAGCTTTGAACACCCTAAATTGCCAGACGAAAAACCAAGTTTTTACCGAAAGAGCTGTGCTACTTCCGTAAAGCCACATAAAATACCCCCAAATGACAATATAACGCGCGACATTTCATATTAGAATTGGACGAAATATCGCGGCACGCTTCATTTTCCGAGATATCTCTTTTAAAATGAGCGTTTTGTACAAGATTCAAAGAAAGAATAAAAACACGTACAATATTTAAAGAACTGTGCTGCCTGTGCTTGTCCATAGAGGAGAGACCTGTTTGCTCTACTGACGTCTAACCCGTAATTAGCTCCGTTGGTAGAGCGCTCCCCTGAAAATGGAGAAGTCCCGGGTTCGATACCCGGAGCAGGCGGTTTTTCGGCGCGCACCAGCCACCTAGCTGTGTTTGGAGATTTGTGTTTGTCCTTTGTCCTTCTTGCTCCCCTTCTCCAGGGATTATTTTCGTCACTGTTGCCCAGCTCGCTTGCACCTTCGCATTTAATTGGATTATAATCATAACCTTAAAATGCAAGCCTTTCACCCTTGTTGGTGTAAGACTGGTGGCAGCTGATAAAACCAGTTTGCTCTAGTGACGTCTAACCCATGGTTATCTCAGTTGGAAGAGCGCTCCACTGGAAATGGAGAGGTCCCGGGTTCCAGACCAGGCGGATTTTTTAGGTTTCGCACCAGTCACCTAGCTGTGTTTGGAGATTTGTGTTTTTTCTTTTTCCTTCTTGTTCCCATTCTTCAAAAATTATTTTCGTCAAGAAGACATAGTCAACCAATACCAACTGGTCCAACTGTCGACGTTACAACAAAACGCAATTTACAAAGCACAACCAATTTTAGATTGGATTGAATAACTTCGAAAGTGCTTCGCTTCTATCTCAAGTGGTCACCTTTCCTGATAAGAACACAATGCTCATTTAACCGTGACGCACGATCAAAGCTGCAAGGTTGACTCGAGTACGTTTCACCCCGACTTCTACGAGACGGACTCTGAACTCTGAACGATCAAATTGATAACAAAATAGATTTGATTAATACTACATTTTACAACCTAAGGTCAATGTACTTGTAGTTCTACAAGGTTCTACTTGCTAAGATAGTGTTTACATCTTTCAACACAAAAAATATATTTTGTGTATTACAAAGAGGTAAATATTTGTGTTTTAGTTTACTTGCTTTTTGATGCTTGATGTACATCAAGCACCAAAAGTTAGTAAGCAAACAATATATGATATATTTTTTTAGAAACTCTTTAGATACCTATATTTTGTGACAAAGTTGTCTTTGAAGTGTTTTCGTTGTGTTTCTGATATTGTTTGTTTACCACGTAAAGGAAATCAGTTCATATTTTAGAAATCTCTGTATCCTTTAATTGTGCAACACGCTTTTTCTGAGATCCTTGTATTGTTTACATTGCTGACACTACAGGGGGCCGAGGGCTGGTAAAGCTGCCTGTGGGTCGCGTTTTCTCACGGTCTCCGCCATCAAGCAATGGAAACAAGGAGATTTATTGTGGTTTTTATAGGTACTAGCAAAACAGGAAAAAAAAAAGTTACAAACATGAGCTTGCCTGCGCACTGGCTATTTTCGTCCGATTAAATTGCTGTTATTCGTTATCTATAGGCGGTGTAGTCTGTTACAGGGTGATTTCAGATAAGATCGAACCAAAGGGTGCCCAGGCAGCAGCAAAATTTTGGCTAGCCATTGGCCAATGACCGTTATTAGCCTGGTACCTG